>JAVJHY011015867.1:0-67203 GCA_035593235.1 Phascolosoma agassizii | reverse complement strand
CAATAGGTATTAGTAGCATCCTCTGGTGGAATGGCTAGTTTTACCAGATTTGTTCCATTATCGAAAGCAGCAATTATTCTTTTATTATTAGTGATGTTGTATACAATTGGATCGTTTCCACCTGCATCAAATTTACTGATTTCTATATATTTCTTTGTTGTGCTTTCATTTACAATAAAATGGAATTTGTTTTGATTGCTAAAATCAAATAATC
Source organism: Phascolosoma agassizii (assembly GCA_035593235.1). Taxonomy (NCBI): domain Eukaryota; kingdom Metazoa; phylum Annelida; class Sipuncula; order Phascolosomatiformes; family Phascolosomatidae; genus Phascolosoma; species Phascolosoma agassizii. Next base: position 66,989 of record JAVJHY011015867.1, on the reverse strand, counting down.
TGGGATAGGTAAGTTTGACAACAGAAGGAGCAAGTCGATCCTGGCCATTAATAGCTCCATATACTCTAATCTTGTTAATATTTTTTAAGGAAGAATTAGCAATATCTCTATCATAGGTATGCATTTCATAACCATTGACATCTTCATTGATAATAATTTGATTGTTCCACTTTATCTGCACATTGTGTTCCGCAGCACTCGTTGCTAATGTTAGGGATAGCTTACTCTCCGGACCTGCGGTATAAACAGCAGGACTTGGAATTTCTAAATTGTTGAGTCTTCTAAAAGTTATTGCAAAGCCTTCAACCCCTTCAAAGCTGGAATAGGAAACGCCTTGGTTATTAGTCAGCTGTGCCAGTTTACCTGTCAAGCTCAGTATTTCTTCATGCATGTAATATGTCTCTGCAGTTGGCAGGTTGGTCAGAGAATTACTAACTGACTGTATTCTTTTATGATTAGCTCCGGAATCCCAAGTTAGAAAATAAGCAGAAGTATCTGTAAAAAGGCTGTATTCGGGGTTCAGCATTTCCTCATCCGGATTATTAAACAAGTAACGGTCTAATTCTGATCGATTTTTCTTTCCATAAAATTCAATGAAATCACTGGAAGAAAAAGTATTTACAGTTGAGGTAAATATGGGTATTTCTACGCCCATGTAAATGAGTCGATACTCAGATCCTTTTATAGAAGAGGGAAGACCCGCGTTTTGCAATACTTGTTGAGAAATTCGATAAATACCATCCTCTGCTACTTTAATTTTGAAATAGTCTTGATCATAATCAATCCATTCATTTCCGTATAGGGTATCTTGCCCATTCCACATCTGACCAAAAAGATGGGCACTAAGCATTGGGATTAAAAAAATCAGAGCAATAGTTTTTTTCATAAAATGGGATTTTGAACCAAATCGGCCTTTGCAAGTGTCTTGCATTTGCAAAATATCAAAAACTGAACCTATTAGAAGATAGTTTAGGTTGAAAATGAGCCACTTGTAAAGCCTCCGACAAAATCTTTAACGCATTGTTTCCTAGGTAGTTTCCAGTGGCATAAAATAAAATAGAAACTCAATTTGATCCCTTTTCTTTTCGCAACCAGATTTTACACTTATGATATACTTGGTATTCTATTGATTTTTGATACTTGTTAAAATCAAAAATTTGCTCGGAAGCTTCCAAGGTATCGCGGTATTCTTTTTCTACCTCCTCCATATAGTGTCTATATATTTCAGGATGTTTAGTTTGAAATTCAATGATATTGAAATTATTCATGACCACTGTCCGTCGGCTAAAATCATCAAAAAGATTGCTCTCTTCGGTTTTTCCTTTGCTTGCTAATTGCCGGGAATCTCTTTCTTCCTGACTCAAAACTTTACTCCGTTCTACAACCGTTTCAACCATTCGGGCATGAAGATTATCTTCGGTCAGTCGACCATTTTTCCACCACATCACAAAAGCACCTGCTTTCTGTTCTGCTTTGCTTTTACTGGCAAAAAACTTCCAAAGCACTCTTACATAAAAGTCCTCATAGCCACGTAAAGGAGCGTAATTTACTTTAGGATGGCTTAATATTTTTTCAGTGATAAAACGCTTGTTCACTCCTTTTTCCAATAAAAAACGATACGCTTGCTGCTGATAAAAAGACAATTGATTCGGTAATGGAACCACGATAGCAGCTTCAGAAGGTGCCAGACGAACGTCTTCTCCTACCCTACCCTCATCCAATCCACTTAACAGGCGAATCATCTCCGGAGTGTATTTAGGTTCATTCTCAAAAATGTAAAACTTAAGACTTAAAATTCTTTTTTTCTCTTTTTTCGCCGGGCGAAACTCGAAACGAATGTCTGTATATTTCTCTATTTCTTTTTGGGACGGCACTAAAACCCAGCGCTTAAACTCATAAAATTTGGGGTATTTATCTTCAATTCCTAAGTAAAATTTGAGTTTATCTACTGCAATTTCGCACTCTCCTCTGTATTGATAACGCTTTAATACTTCGTATAAACGAATGGCATTTCCATTCAAATAAACAATATTACTGAGACTATACCGGGTAAAATGCTCCTTCAATTGCATTAAATACTCCCGTAGTTTTTCAGAAATGCTGAAGGTAAATTCATCCGTATCCGTATCGTGTTCTACATGCTGTAACCAGACACTTTTTCCTACAATACTCCCTTTTTCATAAATAATAGGAACACTATTGAGCTTATCCATTAAGGCAAAAACCTCTGATTTATTCGCTAGTCGCCGTTTACCATCAAAATTAATAATCCGTTCAATTTCGGAATAATGCATTCGGTATTCATTGAACTCTGATTGGTTTTGAGAAATTTGAGATATTAAATACAAGACAAAAAATTGCTCCCGGCTATTTAGTTTATAACTGGTTTCAATAAGTTTATTATGCTTAATAATAGCCATGCGCTGGAGAATTGATTATTTTAAATAGCAATAAATAGAGTGGTAAAAATGATTGGCACAAATATAAAAGAAAAGCGTAATCTAAAGCTTTTTTATCTACGCTTTTATATATTTTTTACGCTTTTAATAGGTGTTTTGAAGGAAATACTCGATGTAGCCCTACGCTTTTAAAGAAATAATGGTTTCCAAAGGAAGAATAGCTGTATAGTGTCCGAAATTTAATTGTTATATAGATGTAGCTCTACGCTATTGATGTATTTCTACGTGTTTTTGATGCAACCCTACGCTTTAGAATCTATTTTCATTCGGCCTGGGATGCATTTCTACGCTTTTGCGTTGTAATTTATGGTTTTTACCGATGCAACTCTACGCTTTTTGATGTATTTCTACTCAAAAGATGTATTTCTACTCTTTTGAAATGTATTTCTACGCAATAGCAGATGTATTTCTACGCATTCCTCATGTATCTCTACGCTATCACTGATGTATCTCTACGGTTTTTGAATGTATTCCTACGTTTTTTTGAGGTTTCTCTACGCTTTTCTTTTTATAAAGAGTTGGTTTTAAACGACTTAGACTCTCCTTAAATATAAACTTAAGGTAAAATAAATACTTAAATTATTAATTAAGTTTTAAGAACTCAAATTTAAACTATCAGGGGTTTTAAAATATTTTATTCTGTTAAATACTCGATTGTAGTAAAAAAGAAAAATTGCGCAAAAAGAAAAATGAAATGCAGGTTTTCAAACGCATTATAAAAAAGCTCTATTTAGCTTTTTAAAGTACCTCTAAGGCTCTGTTTAGCTTTTGACGAGTCATTGTCAAGGAATGGATTGAGGCGCTTTAAAATAAGCTCATTTAGTGTTTAAAGAAATAAGTCTTCTGTGTTTCCGTAAATACGTATTTACGGAAACACAGAAGGTTTGTCTAAAACCCTTTGTTTTATTAGGTTCTGCTTGGTTAGAAGAAAAGTCTTATCACCTTTTAATGAACTTTAGAGCTAGAAAACCTACCCTCTGCCCTTCTTTGTGTTTGGTACTAAACTCGATGAACAGGTTGTCAGTATTTCCGCATTTCAGTAAAAGCGTATTTCTGTATTTACTGAAATAAGAGAATCGGTACAAATGTGATTTTCCGTGTTTACGGAAATGCGTTTCTACGCTTTTACTGAAATGCGGAAACAAAGATTTCAGTAAAACTGTAAAAAAGTATTTCCTTGTTTCTGTATTTCTGTATATTCGTGTTTCTGTATTGCAGTATTTCTGTGTATTTTCTTTTTTAACAAATTTGCTGATTTCAGTAAACACAGAAATACGGAAACACTATAACCTATTTAACACACATCATATGATTATATCAGTTACAAGTCTTAAAGGAGGGGTAGGGAAGTCTACCATATCCCAAAACCTTGCTGTTTGTTTTACCCATATGGGCTATCGAGTAGCCATCATAGATACAGATACCAATGCGAGTTCCATCCATTGGTCTGGTATCAGGAGCGAGGAATTGCCCAATATTACCGTCATGGGCATAACCGAGAGCAATGCCTTACGGAAAAACATCAAAGAAATACAAGAGGACTATGATATTGTGATCATCGACGGGACTCCATCTCTCTCCAAATTGGTGAGTACTATCCTGATTTTAGGAGATATTGTGATTATTCCTATCCGTCCAAGTGGCCTGGATATCTGGGCTACTGAGAAATTCATGGAACATTTTGAACAAGCAAAAGCTTTGAAAGAAGATATTCCCGCTTTTTTTCTGCTTAATGAATACAATCCAAAAGTTAATCTCAACCGCGAAATCAAAAAAGCACTAAATGAATTGGAAATCAAAACCCTGGATTCCACTTTAAGACATCGTATTGCCTATGAAGAAGTGGTGGTAATGGGAATGGGCGTTTACGAGTATCGGGATGCTAAAGCCAAAAAAGAAGTCACTCAATTGACCAACGAAGTTCTTGATATCATTAAATCTCTATAATCATGGCCAAAAAATCATTTGACATTAGTTCGACACTAAAGAAAAATAAGGAAACCCAGCTTGCTCCAAAGGTAGATTTAAAGAAAAAAAATAAAAACCTGGAGGAAATTGAAAAAAAGGTGGCACTTATTCATAAAGAAGAAGTACCTGATCCCGTAGAAAAAGCTCCACAGGCCACGGTAAAAGCCAAGACTACAAAAGCGGCCTCAACACCGGGAAAATTAGTACGACTCACCATTGATACCCCTGAGGCAATGCACCGAAAATTAAAGATACAATCGATAGAAAGAGGCATAAGTATGAGAGATTATATCCTGCAATTGTTGGAAAGAGAGCTTAAATGATAGTAAAAAGATCATTTACAGATTTCCGTATTTCAGTAAATACGGAAGATTTATTTTAACCACTTTTCTATCATTTACATTATTCACACAATGACCTTTTATAAGCACTGTATTTTTTTCCTGTTGGTTCTTTCCACACAGGTTTGTTTTGCCCAGGGATCGGCTATACCTTTGGGCAATGAGTCTTATCATATGGTAGATCGTTTATCTATCAAAGCAGGTTTGACCACCCCATTTTTCAACTCCATTCAACCTTTTCTCCGGGGAGATATTACTGCTTTTGCAATTGAAGTCGATACCACTCTTGAAGGCTTAAGCAGGCGAGATCAACTGGATCTTAAATATATTTTTCTTGATAATAACGAATGGCTAAGCCAATCAGAATTGCCAACTACAATTGGAGGAAAACGAGAACATTCTTATCGTAAAGTTTATGTAGACAGCACCCAGACTTTTTACACGATTAAAGAGACGCCTCAGGAAGCTACGACAAAAAATAGTAGATATATAAAGAGAGAGAAACCCTTATTAAAATTTTTCTATAAAACGCCAGCCAACCTCTTTCAGATAGACGATAAATATTTTCATTTGCGACTCAATCCAATTTTGGATGTCAGTTATGGAAAAGATGGAGAAGTGCAGGATCCTATTTTTTACAATAGAAGGGGAGTGGAGCTTCGTGCAGGAATTGATAACCGAATCTACTTTTACTCAAATATTTTAGAGACCCAGGTTAGGTTTCCGGATTATGTAAATGAAAAAATCAGGGCTACCAAAGCAATTCCAGGTGCAGGGTTTTTCAAAGACTATCGCAGCAGCATATTTAATATTGACAAAGGATATGACTTCTTGCTGTCTCAAGGGTATTTAGCTTTTAATGTAAGTCCGCATGTAGGAGTGCAATTTGGACATGGACAAAATTTCATTGGCAATGGCTATCGATCTTTATTCCTTTCTGATTACTCAAATAATTATCTTTATTTAAAACTGAACACGAGAGTATGGAAACTCCATTATCAGAATATATTTGCTGAATTAAATACTGAAAGCCCCAAGAGCAATCCGGGAAATACACTTTTAGAAAAAAAATACCTGGCAGCTCATTATCTGACCTATCGCCCTATTCCAACATTAAGATTTGGTTTGTACGAGGCAGTGGTATACCATCGAAGCAACCAGTTTGAACTCCAATATTTAAATCCTGTAATTCTCTACCGGACGATAGAACAAGGATTGGATAGTCCCGATAATGCTTTTGTGGGTTTGGATTTCTCCTGGGATTTATTCAAACGGGTTCAGGTTTATGGTCAATTGATACTCGATGAATTTCTTTTCAGTGAATTATTGGTAGAACGCAGAGGTTGGTGGGCCAATAAATACGGCATCCAACTCGGAATGAAATACATTGATGTTTTGGGAATTGATCATTTAGACTTGCAAGTAGAATTCAATACCGTTCGGCCATACACTTATCAGCATCGGGATAGTTCTTCTAATTATACCCATACCAACCAGCCATTGGCTCATCCACTTGAAGCAAACTTTAAAGAATATTTATTAAAAGTCAGGTACCCGATTTTAGATAAATTGGTGTTGAATACAAGATTGATTTGGTCTGTATATGGAGAAGATGACGATTTGTTTAACTACGGTGGAAATTTGATTTTTGATAATAACAATAGGGCACAGGAGTTTGGAAACAAAGTAGGGCAGGGGATTAAAGCAAATAACTTTCTTGCAGGAATTGATTTAAGCTATCAACTCTATCACAATATCTTTATTGATGCTTCCTATTTTTATCGTAAAAAAGACAGCGAGGAAAATACCCGGGATAGAATTGACAACTATCTGCGTGCAGGAATCAGAATGAATATTGGAAGGAGAAATCTGGATTTTTAAGCTATTGCCATTTAATCAACGGCAACACGAAATTACAAATTTGTTCTACCGATTCTTCTAAAGACAATTCATCTGTCCTGATTTCTAAAGCGGGATTCTCCGGAGCTTCGTAAGGCGAATCAATTCCCGTAAAGCCTTTGATTTCGCCCTTTCTGGCTTTTTTATACAATCCTTTTACATCGCGAGCTTCACAAACTTCCAAAGGAGCATTAATATAAATTTCTATAAATTCAGGGGCTCCAATAATTTGTCGGGCATAATCTCTTATTTCCAAAGTAGGACTGATAAAAGAATTAATTGTGATGATACCACTCTGAAGATATAATTTCGCCACTTCCGCTATCCGACGAATGTTTTCCCGGCGACTTTCCAAATCAAACCCTAAATTATTATTGATTCCCGAACGGATATTATCTCCATCCAATACCTGGGCAAAATAGCCTCGGTTGTAAAGCTCTCTTTCTACGCCTTGAGCAATCGTACTTTTCCCTGACCCGGAAAGCCCCGTTAACCAAAGTACCTTGCTTTTCTGTTGCAACCGTTTTTCTCGGTCTTCCCGCTGTAAAAGGCGATCAAAAATAGGATGTATGTTATTATCCAAAATTGTTGTTTTTAATGATTGTATGGTTTTCCAAATTATACAGAGTTCTTACTCCGACCAAGAAGTCGTCTGATAGTTCCCATCGGAGCCAACTGCCAAGCTCTTTCGTGTAAGTAATAGAGTAAAAATTTGACAAAAAATTCAATAAACCCCATTTCCAAGGCTAAAGAGATATCACCTGTAGTAAAATAGGCGATAGCAATAAGGGTAGAGGTGGCTACAATCCTCCAGCTAAAAGCCTTCAGAACACTTCTAAGCCGCGATTCTTTCATGTTTTGTCGTTTTTTTGTTTCTAAAATACCAGCAATATTGTACGTCAGACTCCAACCAAATCTGCAATACCGCCCGCAAAAGTCTAAATTATTACTCATTTATCAAAGTAGGAACAATCAAATCATTTAAACGTTTCATAAATACTAAGAATACATTCTCTCAATTTTGTCCAAAACTAACGGAGTATTTCCTAATTTTGCACTTCCTTTTGAAAAGAATATAATTAAATGAAAGATATCAAAGACCTATTAAAGAATCGGATTCTAGTGTTAGATGGAGCAATGGGTACCATGATCCAAGAGTACACGCTTGGTGAAAAAGAATACAGAGGAGAACGTTTCGCAGATTATGATCGAGATGTAAAGGGCAATAACGACCTGTTATCGATCACTCAGCCAAAGATTATCGAAGCTATTCATAAAGCTTATCTGGAGGCTGGTGCAGATATCATCGAAACCAATACCTTTAGTGCCACGAGCATTGCAATGGCAGATTACGGTATGGAAGAATTGGCCTACGAACTCAATTTTGAATCTGCCAAAATTGCTCGGAAAGCTGCCCAGGATTATAATCTCCTGACTCCTGATAGACCACGATTTGTAGCAGGAGCAATGGGGCCAACCAATAGAACAGCTTCCCTTTCTCCAGATGTCAATAATCCAGGATACCGCGCAGTTACCTTCGATGAATTAGCAGAAGCTTATTACGAACAAGCCTGTGGCCTTATTGATGGGGGTTCAGATATACTTTTGGTAGAAACCATTTTTGATACGCTCAACGGCAAAGCTGCTCTTTTTGCTATTGATCGGGCTTTCGAAGAAAAAGGTAAAAAAATACCTATAATGGTATCCGGAACAATTACGGATGCGAGCGGCAGAACCTTATCCGGTCAGACGGTAGAGGCTTTTTGGATTTCTATCAATCACATGGATTTGTTAAGCGTTGGACTCAATTGTGCCTTAGGTGCTCAGGAAATGAGGTCTCACGTTGAAACCCTTTCTAAAATTGCCAATTGCTTTGTAAGCGCCTATCCAAATGCCGGTTTGCCAAATGAGTTTGGGGAATACGATCAGGAAGCTCCTGAGATGAAAGAATATATCCGCGATTTTGCCGCCAGTGGATTTGTCAATATCATTGGTGGATGTTGTGGGACCACTCCGGATCACATCAAAGCGATGGCCGAAGCAGTACAGGAAATCGAACCCAGAGCAATAGCAACAGGGAGTGAATACACTCAATTAAGTGGTTTGGAGCCCTTAACGATTCGTCCGGAGACTAATTTTGTAAATATTGGAGAACGAACCAATGTAACAGGTTCCCGAAAATTTGCCCGACTGATTAAATCCGGAGAATTAGACGAAGCACTCACGGTTGCTTTACATCAGGTAGAAGGAGGTGCTCAAATCATAGACGTCAATATGGATGAAGGCTTGCTCGATTCAAAAAAGGCGATGGTAGAGTTTCTCCATTTGGTAATGGCCGAACCAGATATAGCCAAATTGCCAATCATGATCGACTCCTCTAAATTTGAGGTGATCGAAGCTGGCTTAAAATGCGTTCAGGGAAAATGTGTGGTCAATTCTATTTCCATGAAAGAAGGAGAAGAAGAATTTATCCGCCAGGCGAAAATAGTACGCCGCTATGGAGCTGCCGCAGTAGTTATGGCTTTTGATGAAAAAGGTCAGGCAGATACCACCGAACGGAAAGTAGAAATCTGTGCAAGAGCTTATGACATTCTTACCAAGCAGGTAGGATTCAAACCACAGGATATCATCTTTGATCCCAATATTTTTGCGGTAGCAACAGGTATCGAAGAACACAATGAATATGCAATCAACTTTATTGAAGCTACCCGACAAATCAAAAAACGTTGTCCGGGAGCCAAGGTAAGTGGGGGAGTAAGCAATATTTCTTTTTCTTTCCGGGGAAATGATAAAGTAAGAGAAGCCATGCACTCTGCTTTCCTTTATCACGCGATTGATGCCGGAATGGACATGGGAATCGTCAACGCAGGATTGATAGAAGTATACGAAGAAGTTCCTAAAGAACTCCTTACTCTTGTTGAAGATGTTTTATTCAACCGCAACCCTGATGCTACTGAAGCATTAACGAATTATGCGGAACGCGTCAAAGGCGGAGGCCGGGTAGTGCAAAAAGACTTAACCTGGCGAGAAGGTACGGTAGAAGAACGCCTTTCTCATTCTTTGGTTAGAGGGATTACAGAGTTTATTGAAGAAGATACAGAAGAAGCGCGTGCAAAATATCCCGCTCCTCTCCGGGTGATCGAAGGCCCCTTGATGGATGGAATGAATGTAGTTGGAGATTTATTTGGTGCAGGAAAAATGTTTTTGCCACAGGTAGTAAAAAGTGCCCGGGTAATGAAACGGGCGGTTGCTTATCTGACTCCTTACATCGAAGAAGAAAAACGAAGAACAGGAGATGCAGGTTCTGTAAAAGGAAAAATCTTGATGGCAACAGTTAAAGGTGATGTCCATGATATTGGTAAAAACATCGTTGGAGTCGTTTTGGGTTGCAACAACTATGATATTGTAGATATGGGGGTAATGGTACCTGCCGAAAAGATTCTGAAAAAAGCCAAGGAAGAAAATGTTGACATTATAGGACTCAGTGGCTTGATTACACCTTCTTTGGATGAAATGGTGTACGTGGCTAAAGAAATGGAACGCCAGGGGTTCAAGATTCCGCTGATGGTTGGAGGAGCTACTACTTCCAGAGTACATACCGCCGTGAAAGTAGAACCACAATATTCCAACCCTGTGGTCCATGTATTAGACGCTTCCCGGGCAGTAGCAGTGGTGAGTTCATTACTTAGTGAAGAAGGAAATACAAGAAGTGATTACGTCGCTCGTATTCAGACCGAATATGCGCAACTTAGAGAAGCACGAGGAAATCGAACGTCCAATAAAAAACACATCAAATTAAATCAGGCGAGGGAAAATAAAATTCAAATTGACTGGGACAGTTACTCCCCACCGGTGCCTACTTTTTTAGGAACCAAAGTCTTTGATAATTATCCATTGGAAGAACTCACAGAATACATCGACTGGACGCCCTTTTTTAGCAGCTGGCAGCTTCGAGGGAAATATCCAGCGATTTTTGAAGATGAAATAATAGGGGAGGAGTCCAAAAAACTATTCAATGACGCGCAAAGCATGCTTCGTAGAATCATTGATGAAAATTGGTTGACTGCCCGTGCAATAATCGGTTTTCACTCAGCTAACTCTATCAATAGCGACGATATAGAGGTCTATTCCAATGAAGAAAGAAAAGAAATAAGTGCCAACTTGCGGAATCTACGCCAACAAAGGAAAAAGGCTCCAGGACAAGCGAATTATTGCCTTACGGATTTCATTGCTCCAAAAGAAACCGGAAAGCAAGATTATATCGGAAGCTTCGCAGTAACGGCTGGTATTGGTATCGAAAAATGGGTTAAAAAATTTGAGGCAGATCACGATGATTATAATGCGATTTTGCTCAAAGCTTTGGCAGATCGACTGGCAGAGGCACTGGCAGAACGGATGCACGAAAGAGTACGCAAGGAATTTTGGGGATACGACAATGAAGAGAGTTTAAAAAACGAAGATCTTATTGAAGAAAAATATCAGGGAATCAGGCCCGCTCCTGGCTACCCTGCCTGTCCGGAACACACAGAAAAAGGGACACTCTTCCAATTGCTAAAAGCAGAAGAGCAAATAGGCATTAAATTGACCGAAAGTTTTGCCATGTATCCAGCAGCGGCAGTTAGTGGTTGGTATTTTTCTCACCCGGAGTCACGGTACTTTGGCCTCGGTCAGGTGTCTAAAGATCAGGTGGAGGATTATGCCTCACGTAAAGGAATGTCTCTGGAAGATGCAGAGCGCTGGTTAGCTCCAGTATTGAATTATGATGTATAAAAAACCAAAACGAAGATCATTTTATTGATCCAATTAACCAAGCACATTTAATCTTACTTCCAGCTTTTGAATTCATTTCAAAGGTCTTTCTCTATTCTTATATATTAACTATATGAATTGCCTCAAATTTTAAGAATCTGAGTACATTTGTGCGGATTTTCAATAATCTCAAGGATTTCGGTAGTAACATACAACACAATTATGAATAGATTATTTGCTATACTACTTCTCATATTGGTTTCCAGCAGCCCGATAATCAGTCAGAACACTGACCCGAATGCAGCTCGAAAGGAACTGGAAAATAAGGGACTAGAAGAAGATGAGGTGAAAAAGAGAATGTTGGAACGCGGATTTGATATCGATAATATTGATCCTTCTAATACGGATCAGGTTTTGAAGGCAGAACAAGCATTGGAAGAGGTCATTAAAGAGATTGAAACGGAAGCATTGGAAACAGTAGTTACAGAATCAACAGATGATATTATAGATGCTGTCGAGGATGGTAAAGGAGTAGACGAAGCCATTGCAGAAGAAATTGTGGATGCAAAAAATGAAACTATAGAAACACCTCCTACCCAAATCTATGGACAACGAATTTTTAGGGATAAAACCATTAGTGTATTTTCTACTTCCGAAGATATTCAACCTTCTCCGTCTTACATAATTGGCCCTGGTGACAAGGTAAATATCTCTATTTGGGGAGATTCACAGGAAGATGTTACCCTGGATGTTAATGCCGAAGGATATATCAAACCAGACCGTCTGCCTCGAATTAGCCTTAAAGGCAAAACATTTAAAGCCACCAAGGAATTATTGCGCAGTCGATATGCCCAATACTATAATTTCCGCAAGGAGGAGTTTGAGGTAACCATCACCTATTCGAGAACAATTACCATCAACATTTTAGGAGAGGTTTTTAATCCAGGGAGTTTTACACTTCCTGCAATCAATACTGCTTTCAATGCCCTTGTAGCGGCTGGTGGTCCCTCCAACCTCGGAAGTGTCAGGAATATTAGATTGATTAGAGAAGGAGAACCTACCCGAAAAATTGATGTATATGAATTTATGAATGACCCGTCAATCAAAGAACAGTTTTATTTGCAAGAGAATGACATCATCCATGTGGGAACCTTGGGGCGAACCGTAAAAATATCCGGAGCAGTTAGACGTCCCTTTACCTTTGAATTGATACCAGGTGAAGATTTGAAGAAATTGATAGAATACGCCGGCGGCTTACGAAACAATGCCTATCAAGGCAATATTCAGGTCATTCGAATTGAAAATGACCAGGAAAAAATCATAGATATTAACCTTCGGGATCTTGATAGGAGCGGAAGAGATTTTATATTGCAAAGTGGAGATGCTGTTCTTGTTCAGGAGATTCCGACCAGCTACAAAAATTTTGCAGCCATCAATGGAGCCGTAGAATTTCCTGGTCAATTTGAGTTGACTGCAGGAATGAGAATTTCTGATTTGGTTAAAAAAGGAATTCTGTTGGAAGGAGCTCGAACAGATATAGCCTTTTTGTTACGTACAAAAACTGATGGAACGACTGGTTATGAAAGAATCGACCTTGGGGAAGTCATCCAAAATCCAAACTCGCCCAACAATTTTATTCTTCAGTCCAAAGATCGTCTCCGCATTCTTTCTCAAAAAGTATATGTAGATCAATCAACGATTACAGTGGACGGAGCAGTAAGAAGCCCCGGAGAACAAGAATTAGATACAGGCGAAGAACTAAAACTGGATGAAGCCATCATCCTCTCTGGCGGTTTGCGACCAGATGCTACTGATTTTGCTTATGTCTATCGGATAGATCCAAGCAACAGAAAAGAACGGCAATACATCAGAGTGAATTTGAGGAATGCAGTGGATAATCCACAATCTGCGGATAATTTGACCTTGCAACCATTAGATAAGATTGAAGTACTATCTCAATTTACTTTCGTAGATAAATCTTTTGTACAAGTCAGTGGAGCAGTAAGAAACCCAGGAGAGTATAGGTATGATCAAACGCTACGCCTATCAGATGTATTGACTTTAGCAGGAGGCTTGAAATTAGAAGCTGCCACCAATCGAATTGATATCTCCAGAGTAGTGATTTCAGATAATGAACCAACTAAAATCGTAATAGCAACAGTAGAAGTAGGCAGAGACTTGGAAAATCTGAATGACAATAATATCACCTTGCAGCCTTTTGATCAAATTATAGTTCGTGCTGCTCCTGAATTTGAGCTTCAGAGAAATGTAACTATCAGAGGAGAAGTCTCCTTTCCGGGGGCTTATTCTCTGGTGGAAGAAAATGAAAAAATTTGGAGTATTATCAATAGAGCAGGAGGGACAACCAGAGAAGCCTTTCTTCCTGGTGCAACCTTGTATCGTCCAAAAAGGGATATAGGATATGTGATTATGAAACTAGATGAAGTAGCGAAAGACCCTAAGTCCCGTTACAACTTTATTTTAAAAGAGGGAGATATTATTGTGGTTCCTAAAAATGAAGATTTGGTTTCTATACGATTAAATGCCACCCAAGCTTCTGAGTTATACCCCGATAGGTTGTTGGAAGGAGGAAAACTCAATGTCGCCTATCACGAAGGCAAAAATGCTAAATGGTATGTAGATGAGTATGCTGCGGGAATAAGTAAATTAGGTAAAAAATCTCTGATTGCTGTAGAACATCCAAGCGGTAAGATTGAGCAAACAAAAGGGTTTATCGTTAATAAATACCCTTCTGTTGAAAAAGGTTCTGTCATCACAGTTGGCCGAAAACCAGTTGATCCAGATAAGGAAAATGCCAAAAAAGAGAAAGAAGATATCGATTGGGGTAAAGTTCTGGCAGATTCAATAACGCAAGCTACCGCCATCTTAACCTTGATTTTACTGATACAGCGTTTGGATTGATTAAGAATTTGAAGAAAAGAAGGAAAAAAACTTGCATATGTATTTCATTTTTGAGTAGTTTTGCTACTCAATTTAGAAAATGATAGAAACTCTTATATCTTCTAAAACCCGTATCAAGCTGTTATTGAAATTTTTTCTCAATAGCAAAACCAAAGCCTACCTTCGTAGCCTGGAAGGAGAATTTGGTGAATCTACCAATGCCATTCGCCTGGAATTGAATAAACTGGAAAAGGCAGGCATGCTCAGCGCAGAGTTAGATGGGAATAAAAAAGTGTTTACCGCCAATACCAAGCATCCACTCTTTAAAGAAATTCACAACATTATTCGAAAGCATATTGGTCTTGATAAAGTCATCGAGACCGTCGTGGAACGTCTGGGAGATGTGGAGAAGGTATATTTAGTTGGGGAATTTTCAAGAGGTCTGGATTCTGATATTATTGATCTGATTTTCATAGGAGATATCAATCAGTCTTATCTGATTAATTTGATAGCAAAAGCGGAAAAATTAATCAATCGCAAAGTCCGTTACCTTATCTACAATCAGGAAGAATTGAACAAGATCAATTGGGAAACATTTAAACCGGAACCCTTATTAATTTGGTCTGATGACTAATGAGCGATGAACAAATACTACAGTCATGAAACGGCGATAATTGATGAAGGTTGTGAGATTGGAGAAGGCTCAAAAATTTGGCATTTTAGTCATTTGATGAGCGATAGCAAAATAGGAATGCAGTGCAATATCGGTCAAAATGTATTTATCGCTTCGGGAGTCATATTGGGAGATAATGTAAAAGTACAAAATAACGTCTCGATTTATACCGGAGTGATTTGTGAGGACAATGTTTTTTTAGGTCCTTCAATGGTTTTTACCAATGTAATTAATCCAAGATCTACGGTAGTCAGACGTGACCAATACCAAAAAACGATCGTCCGAAAAGGGGCATCAATTGGAGCCAATGCAACGATCATCTGCGGAAACGAAATCGGAAGTTTCGCTTTTATTGGAGCAGGAACCGTTGTAACCAAAACCACACCAGCTTACGCGCTGGTAGTTGGCAATCCTGGCCAGCAAATTGGGTGGATGAGTGAAAGAGGCTGCCGGTTGGATTTTAAAAATGGAAAGGCAGTATGCGAAGAAAGCCAAGACCAATATATTTTAGAAAACAATTTTGTGAGAAAACTTAGCGATACTTGAAAAATGAACGATAAATCTTTTTTGAGCATCCCTAACTAAAGAGCGTTAATAGTGCCAACACCAATAAAGTTTGCAGTAATTGGCTGCGGCCATATCGGCAAAAGACATGCAACGATAATTCAGGAAAACAAAGAGTGCGAGTTAAGAGCACTCTGCGATATAAAGCCAAAAAAAGATTTGGCTATTGAACATTTTGATAGACCGTTTTTTTCTTCCCTGGAAGAATTGATTAAAGCCAAACCAGACATTGATGTCGTATGTATTTGTACACCCAATGGCCTGCACGCTCAACAGTCGCTACAATGCCTGGATGCAGGCTGGCATATTGTGTGTGAAAAACCAATGGCACTAAATCGCCTGGATTGCGAAACCATTATTCACAAAGCCCTGAATGTTTCCAAACAGGTTTTTTGTGTGATGCAAAATCGCTATTCTTCGCCGTCTGTTTGGGCCAAAGAATTGATCGAAGAAAAGCGACTTGGAGATATTTTGATGGTTCAGGTCAATTGCTATTGGAACAGAGACGACCGCTATTACCGACAAGGGGGAAAACCCCATGAATGGCACGGAAAAAAAGACCTGGATGGAGGAACCTTATTTACTCAGTTTTCTCACTTCGTAGATACTTTGTATTGGCTCTTGGGTGACATTAAAAACATCAAAGCAAGGTTTGCAGATTTTACACATGCAGAATCTACAGACTTTGAAGACTCCGGAATTGTGCAGTTTGATTTTGTAAATGGTGGAATGGGCTGTCTGAATTATTCTACATCGGTCTGGAACGCTAATTTTGAAAGCAGCCTAACCATTATCGGAACCAAAGGAACGATCAAAATCGGCGGCCAATACATGAATGAAGTAGAACACTGCAAGATCGAGGATTACGAAATGCCAATATTAAAAGCAGTAAATCCGCCAAATGATTATGGCCCATACAAAGGCTCTGCTGCAAACCATCATTATGTAATTGAAAATGTAGTAGATGTTTTAAGAAATGGTCAAAACATTAAGACCAATGCAATGGAAGGATTAAAGGTGGTAGATATTATTGAACGCATCTATAGTCTTAGGGACTGATTTTAAGAAACCCCAATACTAAACTAATTTTAGGCAGAATGTATTCAGAGCTTCTACAGAAACAAAAGAAAATTTCCGTTACCGGATTAGGTTATGTAGGACTGCCTTTGGCACTGGAATTTGCGAAAAAATACAGTGTGATAGGATTTGATATCAGCGAGGAAAGGGTAGAGATGATGAAACAGGGAATGGATCCTTCCCGGGAATTGGAAATATCTGCATTTGAAAATGTAGATATTTTATTTACCAGCAATCCAGAAGATTTAGCAGATGCTCATTTTCATATTGTTGCCGTTCCGACTCCTGTAGATGAACACCAGGTGCCAAATCTAAATTCTGTTTTAAATGCTTCCCGGGCGATTGGGAAATTTTTAAAAAAAGGAGATTACGTAGTATATGAATCTACGGTTTATCCTGGATGTACAGAAGAAGATTGTTTGCCAGTATTAGAAGAAATGTCGGACTTAAAAGTAGGCGTAGATTTTAAATTAGGCTATTCACCGGAAAGAATTGTTCCTGGCGATAAAGTTAAAACACTGACCACTATAGTTAAGGTCGTTTCAGGAAATGATGAAGAAGCTTTAGGAGAAATCGGTAAGATTTACGAGAGCATTATCAGCGCAGGGGTTTTTCAAGCTGCTTCTATAAAAGTGGCGGAGGCGGCTAAAGTCATTGAAAATACGCAGAGAGATTTGAATATTTCATTAATGAATGAATTATCAATCATCTTTGACAAAATAGGTATTGATACGCAGGATGTTTTGGCAGCCGCTGGCTCCAAATGGAATTTTTTGAAATTTTATCCTGGCTTAGTCGGAGGGCATTGTATAGGAGTAGATCCCTATTATTTGCTTTATAAAGCGAAGCAACTGGGTTATGATCCTCAAGTAATTTTAAGTGGTAGAAGAATCAATAATCAGATGCCGGCCTTTGTGGCAAAACGTTTGGTGCAAATGCTTTTGCAAAAAGGGAAAAATCCAAAGAATGCCAAAGTTTTGGTGATGGGAATTACATTTAAAGAAAATGTTTCCGATATCCGAAATTCAAAAGTAGTGGATCTGATTCGGGAACTGATGGAGTATTCTATCAACGTTCATATTGCTGATCCAAATGCTTCACCAAATGAGGTGGCCAGAGAGTACAAACTCTCATTAATTGACAAAATCTCAGAGGATTACGATGGGGTAATTGTCGCAGTAAATCACAAAGAATACGAATCCCTGAATGAAGACTATTTTAAATCGATCATGGGTGAAAGCCCTATTCTTTTAGACATCAAAGCCATGTATAAGCCTTCTCAAAATGGAATGGTTTATTGGCGATTATAGAAAAACACAATCATCAAATTGAAGTCCACGGCAAGTGGAGATTTATGGTAAAGGATATTGCGACATACGAAAACCATCTGGATAGTGAAACCCCTCGCTGGTTTGCTATCTATACGCCTTATAAAAGAGAAAAACTGGTCTGTCGCCAATTGGAAAAAAAAGGAATCACAGCTTATCTACCCATCCAAAAATTAATACGCCGATACACCCGAAAAATTCGGAAAGTAGAGTTACCATTGATCAGTTGCTACGTATTTGTAAAGATCATTAAAGGAGAATATGTAAAAGTATTAGAAACGGAACAGGTGATGGGCTTTGTAAAATTCTCAGGAAACCTCATTGCCATTCCAGACGAAGAAATGGATTTGATGAAGCAGATTCTTGGAGAAGGAATAGAGGTGAATATAGAAAAACAAAGTTATCAGGAAGGGGATAGGGTAGAGGTCATTAGCGGTAACTTAATTGGAACAAAAGGAAGGTTATGTTCCATCCAGGGAAAAAAACAATTTTTGGTAGATCTCGATTTTTTGGGATATACCTTGCAAATAAATATTGATCCGAAGCTACTTCGTAAAGTAGAATCGGGAACATTTGTTTAATTTTTGTAGTAAAATTTTCTTTCATCGGGGGATAAGTGCGACTTATCGTTGGCGAAGCCTTATGCCCTTTCGAAATAATTATGCCAAACCACAAACTCAATTAGAATGAAGTATCATTTGAATCACCTTAAAGAACTGGAAGCTGAATCCATTTTCGTATTAAGAGAAGTAGCCGCCCAATTTGAAAATCCGGTGCTCATGTTTTCTGGAGGAAAAGACTCCATCCTCATGGTTTATCTCGCTCAAAAAGCATTTTATCCTGCACGGGTTCCTTTTCCTTTACTACATGTTGACACAGGACACAACTTCCCCGAAGCGATAGAGTTTCGAGATAACCTGGTAGAAAAACTAGGTGTTCGACTGATCGTAGGTTCTGTTCAGGAAGCCATTGATAATGGAATGGTCACCGAAGAAAAAGGATTTAATGCCAGTCGCAATGGTTTGCAAACAGCAGTACTATTAGATGAATTGGAAAAAGCAAAATTTGACGCTGCCCTGGGTGGTGCCCGTCGCGATGAAGAAAAAGCAAGAGCGAAAGAACGCTTCTTCTCTCACCGGGATGAATTCGGACAATGGAATCCTAAAAATCAACGCCCGGAACTCTGGAATCTTTTCAATGGCAGTAAACGTTTTGGAGAACATTTCCGAATATTTCCGATCAGTAATTGGACGGAACTAGACGTCTGGCAATACCTAGCTATGGAAAATGTAGAGTTACCTTCTTTATACTATGCGCACAAACGCAAATGCTTTTGGAGAGATGGCATCCTATTGGCAGATACACCTGTGATTCCAAGAAAACCCAATGAAGAAGTACAAGAAATGATGGTACGTTGTCGAACTATCGGAGACATGACCTGCACCGGAGTTTTTCCTTCTAAAGCAACAACAACAGAAGCCATTATCGAAGAAGTAGCCACCACCAGAATCACCGAAAGAGGAGGTCGCTCTGATGATAAACGTTCTGAAACTTCTATGGAGGATCGAAAAAAACAAGGTTATTTTTAAAAGACGGTACTTCGGTACTTCGGTGCTTCGGTATTATGGTTTTCCGGTTTTTCGACAACCGCAATACCATAAACCGGAAAACCGTACTATGCTCCGAAAATTAATCAAACACAGATCATAAAAACCGGTAAAAGGTATTGCGGATATTCGACACCGAAATACCGTAAAACCGCAAACCGAAATACCGGACTAATTTAATTAAAAATGGATAATCAAGAATATCAAAATATGGAACTCCTACGCTTCACTACAGCTGGTAGTGTTGATGATGGGAAAAGTACTTTAATCGGTCGTTTGTTATACGACAGTAAATCAATCTTCCAGGATCAATACGAAGCCATAGAAGCTTCTAGCCTTAGAAGAGGAGAAACAGAAGTTAACCTGGCCTTACTCACCGATGGTTTAAAAGCGGAAAGAGAACAAGGGATAACAATTGATGTAGCCTACCGATACTACTCTACACCAAAAAGAAAGTTTATCATTGCCGATACGCCAGGCCACATTCAATACACCCGGAACATGGTTACCGGAGCATCTACGGCTAATGTAGCACTCATTTTGGTTGATGCAAGAAATGGAGTAGTAGAGCAAACCAAGAGACACGCGATCATCGCCTCTTTATTACAAATTCCTCACCTGGTTATTTGTGTTAATAAAATGGACTTGGTGGACTATGCGGAAGAAGCATACGAAAAAATCAAAGATGACTTTACAGCCTTTTCCTCGAAGCTGGATATCAATGATATGAACTTTATTCCGATCTCTGCACTTAAAGGAGACAACGTAGTGGATAAATCTCAAAACATGGATTGGTTTGGAGGCACTACCTTGATGTACTATCTGGAGAATGTTCACATCAGTAGCGACCACAATTTTATTGATCCTCGTTTTCCAGTACAATATGTAATTCGTCCAAACACAGATGAGCATCACGATTACCGAGGGTATGCCGGACGAGTTGCCGGAGGGATAATGAAAAAAGGAGATAAAGTAGTAGTACTGCCATCAGGTTTTACTTCTACCGTAAAAAAGATAGACACCTTCGACGGCGAAGTGGCAGAAGCTTTTCCTCCGATGTCAGCAACGATTTTATTGGAAGATGATATTGACATCAGCCGAGGCGATATGATTGTCCGGGAAAACAACCAACCAGAGGCAACTCAGGATTTGGAATTGATGGTATGTTGGTTCAATGAAAAAGCATTGCAACTCAATGGCAAGTACAAAGTCATGCACACCACTCAAGAAGCCCGATGCATTGTCAAAGAAGTGCGTTATCGTTTAGATATAAATACCCTTCATAGAGATATGGAGGATAAGAATATTGAAATGAATGAGATTGCCCGAATCGTTATTCGTGCTACCAAACCACTCTTTGTGGATTCTTATCGAAAAAATAGAATCACCGGAAGTGTAATTCTGGTAGATGAAGGTACCAACGAAACAGTGGCAGCCGGAATGGTAATCTAAAAATACTAATAGGTGATCAAGCAGCCCGGAGCTAGTTCCTAGAAACCCGCTCCGGGAGGCTTTTTAAACACAACAACATAAAAATTAACTCAGGTTGTAAATACCTTGAGATTTTCTAATTCTTGATCAATAATTGATTGACACTCGATCGTAAAATCAATCAATTATGAGTCAACTAATAATGTTGCCGGATATAGTTCGTACCTTATGAATCTCGGAGGTCGGTTTATCCGCGACTTAGAATTAATTAAAAGATGAAAGGAATAATCCTGGCCGGCGGCTCCGGCACCCGACTTTATCCAATCACAAAAGCGATATCGAAACAACTAATGCCAATTTATGACAAGCCGATGATTTATTATCCCTTGTCGATTTTGATGCTTTCAGGAATCAAAGAAATTTTGATTATCACCACTCCGGAAGATAGTCCACAATTTCAAAGACTTCTGGGAGATGGTAAAGAATTGGGATGTAGTTTTAACTATGCAGTGCAACATGTTCCGAATGGTTTGGCACAGGCATTTGTGATCGGAGAAGAATTTATTGGCGACGACAAAGTAGCACTGGTTTTAGGAGATAATATTTTCTATGGATCGGGTTTGAGTAAATTACTTCAATCTAGTATTGATGTAGAAGGAGCCAAAGTTTTTGCTTATCCTGTTTCTGATCCGGAACGTTACGGAGTAGTAGAATTTGATGACAACAACAAGGTTATTTCTATTGAAGAAAAACCAGAGCAACCGAAATCTAAGTTTGCGGTACCAGGCTTGTATTACTACGATAATCGAGTAGTAGAAATTGCTAAAAACATTGCCCCTTCCGCTCGTGGAGAATATGAAATCACGGATGTCAATCGGGAGTATTTAAATAAAGACGAACTGTCTGTTGGTGTGATGGATCGGGGAACAGCCTGGTTGGATACCGGTACTTTTGATTCTTTACATGATGCCACGGAGTTTGTGCGAGTGATTGAAAAGCGACAGGATTATAAAATCGGTTGCATCGAAGAAATTGCTTATCGGATGGGATACATCGATAAACAACAATTGTTGGAAATTGCAAAACCGTTAGTGAAAAGTGGGTATGGAGAATATTTACAAAGGCTTGCAGAATAAGAGACATGGATAGTCCGGAGAAAATAAAAGAGCGTTTTGTAGAGGATGAAATAACTTTAAAGGAGCTAATACTTACTATAAAGGACTATTTCTCTGCGATTATCGATAACAAGAAATTGCTTATTTCTTTTGTGATTTTCGGGAGTTTATTAGCAGCCATCTTTAATTATTTGCAGCCTTGGACTTATCCGGCTAAAATGACCTTTATGGTTGAAGAGGAAGGGAAAGGAGGTTCTGCCGGGGGTGTTTTGAGTTACCTTGGATTAGGTGGAGGACAAAGTTATAATGTATACAGAACGCTAGAGTTATCAAAGTCATTAGAGATCTCGAAGCGCGCATTTTTTGATTCCCTAAAAACAGAGAAAAGGAATGATTTTTTAATTAATGAAATAATTCATGATTATAAATTGCAAGAGGAATGGGCGGCTAAAAAACCAGAGTTAAGTGATTTTAAATTTAAGCACAATCGTTTTTCCGACTTTTCAAGAAATGAAAATGCAGCACTGAAATCAATCCACATCCTATTAGTCGGCAATGAAAAAAAAGAAGGTTTACTACAGGTTGCTGTAAATGCGGAGACGAATATTTTTACAATGATCGTTAATGCCAACTCAGAAGAATTATCAATAGCTTTAATAGACGCTATATATACCGCCTTAAGTAGTTTTTATATTGAGGAAACGATTAAAAAGCCAAGTCAAACCTATCAGGCATTGAAAGAAAGAGCCGATTCGATTAAAGCTGTGATGATTTCATTGGAAACAAGCTTGGCGAAAAATATAGACTCCAACCGGAGGTTAGTGACCAAGCAGGCAGAATTGCAGCGAAATCGACTGGAAAGAGATTTAAAGATGGCGACCATAGAATTTGGAAAACTACTGGAAAATGTAGGAACAGCAGAATTTACACTTCAAAATTCAACGCCTGTTTTTCAAGTTATCGATGCTGCAATACCACCAATTTTTCCCCGTCGAACAAAGTGGCCCAAAGTTATTCTTTTAGGATCGCTGGCTGGATTATTTTTAGGGATTGTTTATGTGTTTTTGAGAAAAGTGTATACGGATGCGATGGCAGAAGAAACGAAGTAGGAGATGAGCAGCAAGTTTAAGAAAAAGATTCTTAAAGGTTTTTTCTGGCAAGGCATTAATCAATTCGGGATACAGTTCATTACCATTATTTGTGGGATTGTTCTGCTTCGTCTTTTAGAGCCAGCGGATTATGGTTGGATGGGGATGATCATGGTTTTTTATGGATTTTCACAAGTCCTTATTGATGGCGGGTTTGGTGCAGCACTGATTCAAAAAAAAGATGTTACCCAAACAGATTTATCTACGATATTCTGGATAAATATTTTTATTGGAATAATACTTTTTCTACTTGGTTTATTCCTCGCGCCACTTATTGCCAATTTTTATGGGGAAACTCGCCTCGAACCACTGGCCAGGTATTTAGCGATTGGTTTTGTAATCGCTTCCCTCAATATTATACAGCGGACCATCCTTCAAAAGGAGTTGAATTTCAAACTATTATCCGCCTTAAACCTTTTTGCTTTTTTAGGTTCTCAGATAATAGCAATATGGATGGCCGTTTATGGATACGGTGTCTGGAGTTTGGTCGCGGCACAGCTTTCTAATTATTCTATTGCCGCACTTGGACTTTGGATCTTTAATAAATGGAGACCTTCTTTTGTCTTTAGTATAGCTTCTTTAAAAAGCCTTTATCGCTTCAGTATGGACATGTTGGGACACCGCTCATTAAATGTAATGGTTGCCAAATTGGATAAAGTATATGTAGGGAAAGTTTTGGGAGATCAGGTATTAGGACATTATGAAAATGCTTACCGCTTAATGATTAAGCCAATAATGAGCATTTCCAGGGTCTTTTTTAATGTCTTATTTCCTTCTTTTTCTAAACTGGAAAAAGATTCCCCAAAGATCAATACCATGTATTTGGAAGCAATGATACTTGTTTCCTTTCTGACCTTTCCGCTTTTAATGGGCTTGTGTTTTTCTTCAGAGGTTGTCATTTTAAGTCTCTTCGGAGAAAAATGGAGTCCTATGATTCCTCTATTTCAATTGTTCTGCTTGCAAGGCCTTGTACTTACCATTTCCCCGATTAGTAGCGGAATTATGTTTGCCCTTGGAGAAAGTCGTTTGGTTTTAAAATACAATGTCATTTCCCAGGTACAAAAGATCACTCTATTTCTAATCCTTGGTTATTATTTCGGAGTGATAGGTGTGGCCTCTGCCTTGGTAATAAATGCGGTGATTATCTTTTTCCTCCGACAAAGGGCGATAAATAATAGAATGGGCATTGCTTTCTTCAAGCACTACGGGCCAATGGCAAAAAATTTATTGATTGGCGGTTTAATTGGCGGTGGAATTTTTTCGATAAATTTTTTAGCTGCCGATATCAACCTTTATGTTAAGCTGGGTATCATTGCTATTTCCTGGGTCTTATTATTTATTTCTACGGCTTACCTTTTTAATAAACACCTGCTTCTTAGAGTCATCAGCTTATTACAAGTAATGAAGTCAAGAAAGAAAAAAGAGTCATAATGTTACTTTCCAAAAGAGGATTAAAAAAAATATTTACCCAGATTGCCGGAAGTGTCTTGCCCGAGAATCAACCTGATTTTTTAATCGTCGGTGCTCAAAAAGCGGGAACGACTTCTCTCTATTATTACCTCAATCAACATCCGAATATACAAGGAGCTTCCGTCAAAGAAATTAATTTCTTTGACAAAAATGAAAACTTCGAAAAAGGAACCAATTGGTATCACAAATATTTTTTGCAAAAAGGATTCAGTAAAAACAATCAGACCTTACACTTTGAAGCAACACCAAATTATTTGTTCCAATCCGAAACGCCTAAAAGAATCTATGATTACAACCCTGGGATCAAACTTATCATATTATTAAGAGATCCAGTGAGTCGGGCATTCTCTTCCTGGAATATGTACCGCGATTTTTCGGATACTAAACTGCCCAATTCTTTTTATAAGAGTTATGTGCAAGGCAGAGAAAATAATTTATACAAAGAATTATATAGTACCGGAGTCTTTCCAGACTTTGATACCTGTGTAGCATCGGAAATGAAAAAAATCGAGGAAAACTCGCAATTGCGGGAACCCAGTTTTATCAGAAGAGGAATTTATTCTCCTCAGATAGAAGCATATTTAAAGTTATTCCCAAAAGAACAATTGCTTATTCTTGGAGCAAAAGATTTGGCAAAAGAAAAAACCCTTACGCTTAATAAAGTCTTGTCCTTTTTAGAAATAGAATCCAATTCATGGGATTTTCTCGGAAACGAGATCAAAAATAAAAAGAAGTATATTTCAAAAATTTCACCAGACACCCAAGCCCGTTTGGAGCAATTTTATCAACCCTATAATGAAAAGTTATATGACCTGTTGGGTTATCAAGTAAATTGGTAAACTTCAACAGGTGTCATGTGATAGAGAATACTTTGACTAACCAAATTTCATTGTTATGATTTCAACTAGCACCAATCAGAAAAAGAAAAGAACAGCGAAAATGAACATCCCCGTGACCAAACCATTCCTTCCTCCACAAGAGGAATACCAGGAATACTTGACCGCAATTTGGGGACGCAATTGGTTGACAAATAACGGACCTAATGTAAAAGAGTTGGAAAGGAAGTTGGAAAAATATCTCAACATTCAAAACCTGCTGTTTTTAGCCAATGGCACCATCGCCCTCCAGATTGCCATAAAAGCCCTTGAGTTAAAAGGCGAAATTATTACCACACCCTTTTCTTATGTCGCGACTACCTCCAGTATCGTTTGGGAAAATTGTACGCCGAGTTTTGTAGACATCGACCCCAATACGTTCAATCTAAACCCGACACTCATAGAAAAGGCGATCACAAAAAAGACGACTGCTATTTTGGCTACACATGTTTTTGGAAACCCTTGTGATGCGGAAGCTATTCAGGCCATTGCCCGAAAGCATGGATTAAAAGTGATTTATGATGCGGCACATTGTTTTGGGGTAAATTATAAAGGAGAATCTTTGCTTGAATATGGAGACATCAGCACCCTGAGTTTTCATGCGACCAAATTATTCCACACCGTTGAGGGTGGAGCAGTGGTTACCCCCAACAAAGAGTTGCAAGCAAAAATGCTCTACCTCCGCAACTTCGGCCATGATGGCCCCGAACGATTTGCCAACCTGGGAGTAAATGGTAAGAACTCAGAATTTCATGCAGCTATGGGACTCTGTAACCTCAAATACATCGATGAAATCAAAGCCCGAAGAAAAAGCCAATACGAAAGATATCTCAAAAAATTAGCGAACACAAATCTGAGATTTCAACAAATTTTGCCAGATACAGATTATAACTACTCTTACTTCCCGATAGTATTCGAATCGGAAGAAATGCTACTGAAAGTAAAAGAGGTGTTGGCAGATAAAGGAATAAAACCAAGAAGATATTTTTATCCTTCTTTAGCCAAACTTCCTTATGTCGAAAAGGCGTACAAACTTCCGGTGGCGGAGCAAACTTCTGTTTCCGTTCTTTGTCTTCCGCTATACCATAATTTGGAAATGGATGACATCGACTATATCTGTAGAGTTATCAAAGGCAACATTTAATAAAATTTAATCCATGAAGAAAAAATTGCTCATGCTTGGCGGTGCGGATATTCAGGTGACCGCTATTGAAGCAGCAAAAAAATTAGGGTACTACGTGATCACCGCAGATTACAAACCGGACAATCCGGGGCATCAGATTTCCGATGAATACCACAATGTAAGTACCACGGTTCTCGATGAGATTCTCGAATTATCTCAACGATTGCAAATCGACGGAATCTCTTCTTATGCTTCTGATCCCGGAGCACTTACTGCAGCCTATGTGGGAGAAAAAATGGGTATACCATCCAATCCCTTTGAATCTATTCAACTCCTTTCCGATAAGGTTACCTTTCGCCAAATTCAAAAAGATGCGGGTGTGCCTTATCCATTGTTTTTTGAAGTGAAAAGTGGACAGGATATCATCGATATTCTTCAAAGAGAACAAAAACGTTTCATTATCAAACCGGTAGATTCCTCAGGGAGTAAAGGAGTAACCATCTTAGGTCCGGAAGACATCGACCAGGCGGAAGAGGTTTATAAGGACAGCGAATCATTCTCCAGAATCAATAAGGTTATTTTAGAAGAACACATCCAGCGAGATGGCTTTCTGATGTCGGGAGATGTATTGGTGGAAAACGGAGAAATCATTTTCTATTGTTACGGAGATGTGCATTTCAACAATTCCATCAATGGATTAGTGCCCCGATCTATTTCTTTACCGGCATCAAAGAATAAAGCTTTATTTGAACAAACTTCAGAAGACCTAAAGAAAATTTTTGCGCAAGTAGATATCAAAATGGGAACCTTTAATGTCGATGTAATTGAATGCCCCGATGGCCGACCAATGGTCATTGATATCGGTGCACGCAACGGAGGAAATATGCTCAATGATATCATTCATTACCACACCGGATACGACTTGATTTCTTCTTCGATTCTCCAGTGCATGGGCGATCCTGTTTTGCCAGTAAAGAATTTACAAAAAGGAGCTTGTTATTCCCATTATGTAATCCATTCTGATCGAGATGGAATTTTTGACGGACTGGAATTTTCAGATCGAATCAAAGACAAAATTATTTATCAATCAACTTTATCAGTCAAACCAGGTGATCGCGTTAAACGATTTATCAACTCCGGTTGTAGAATGGGTTTATTGCTGCTCAAATACGACAATTTTGAAGAGATGCACGAACTACTTGGTGCCAATATGAAGGATGATATTTTTATAAAATTAAAAGAAGAACAAGTTGCTGAAAGTCTTGAATTGGAAAAGCCAACTTCTTAAGGAGAACGCTTTAGGAAAATCCGAACCCGATGAATTTGGAATTTATCAGGGATCGGTAGAAAAAAATCAAGGTATTGAATTTCACGATACAAAACCTAAAGGAGCCAATCTGCGCGAGCTAAGTCAATTTAAATTGCATCAAGCTAATTGGGAAACGCCTTTCTATCAGGACATTATTGAAGGCTACCTTCAAGACCTTGATCCGGAGACTGCTGTTGTGGCCGATATTGGTTGCGGAGATGGTCGCTTCACTCAGTTTTTACTGCAAAAGGGTTTTCAAAAAATCATCGCCTTAGATGCTCACCACGTTCCCCTGGAATCTCTATCAGCGTATTTAAAAGAAAATCAATACGAAGATAAAGTAATGTTGATTCATTCCAGTCTGGATAATATACCGATACAAAGAGAACAATTAGATGCTTTTTTGGCGATCAATGTTTTTTATTACATGGGAGAAAAAACTTTTCTCTCGATGCAAAATGCCGTTGCACTCCTTAAACAAAAAGGCATTGCTGTAATTACCGAACACAACTTTGAAGCCATTTTGCTAAGGGCTTTGGTCTTTAATGGAATGGATGCTTTTATGAAAGTAGCCAATGAAAAATTGTTTAAGGAAACCGATCATTCAGATGCCTTTTGGTTTCCGGTAAAACAAAAAGCAGAGATAGAAGAAAATTGGGAAAAATTGAAACTGGATGTTTTAGAAGAAAAAGGAATTACCATCTTTCATCAGTTTCTAAACATTCTCAGAAGTAAAAAAGAAGTGCAACCCGAGCAGATAGAAGAAAATTTAAACGAATTATGGAATCTTTTTAAATACCTACATAATCATGGATCTTTTAACAAAACAAACGTCTTCAAACTTCAAAAGAGATAAGCATCCCCGGATATATCAATCTTTAATTGATTCTATTGGGAACACGCCCCTTTTCTTATTCCAACAGGAAGAAGTTCCGGAAATTAATTTATACATCAAAAATGAAGGATATAATCCTTCTGGGAGTATCAAGGATCGTGCAGCGATGTACAATATCAGAGCTGCGGAGAAGAGTGGAGATTTGGTAAAAGGAAAAACCATTCTGGATGCCAGTAGTGGAAATATGGCTTGTGCATTAGCTTATTACGGTCGCCAATTAGGTTATAAGGTGGAGGTGATTTGCAATACCAAACTCACAGAAGATAAAAAGAATTTTATCGAATACTTCGGAGCCACTTGCACGGTGCATGGTGATATTACCGTTGAAGGAAATCGACGATGTGCAGAGATTGTAAAAACCGAAGAGGGGAGTAAAAAATATTGTTTCCTCGATCAATTACACAATTGGGCCAACCCGCAGGCATCTTATGAAACACTAGGGCCAGAGATTCTAGATGCCTTTCCAGACCTTGCCGCAGTCGTTGGTTCTATGGGTTCAGGAGGAAGTATGTGCGGTACCTCTACCTTTATGAAAGAGAACAGCCCTAACACAAAAATATTTACTTCTCAAGCTGCTTCCGGAACAAAAATTCCAGGAACAGGTGGTTTTGATGACGGAGATTATGTGACGCCTTTCATTGAGAAAATGATGAAAACTGGTCTCTACAATGATACCGAAAAAGTACATCAACATCAGGCAGAAGAAAGAACTCGCCAACTGGCCGATCAAGGAATATTTGTTGGCTTCCAGGGTGGAGGAGTCGTGCATGCTGCTTTGGCTTGCTGCAAACGCCACAACATCAAAGGAAATGTAGTTGCCATCATGGGAGATTCTGGTTGGAAAAACATGGAGAAACTTCAAAAAACTATCGAAAAATGATGTTTAGGAATAGATTTCAAACGACCACTTACAATACCCCTATTTTTGTAGGCTACGGCAAATCTCATTCAAGTTTTGGAGAAATCGTTCAAGGGCGACTCACCTCCGGAGAAGACTTCCTGATAACTTTGCCGATCGACCTCTGGTCTATTTGTAACCTTACCTGCGTAAAAAGACAGGGACCTTTAGTAATCAACTGTGATCTGTACAAATCGAAAGAAGTTGCATTAAGGCTTTTGGAGAAACTGGAAATTACAGAAGGCGTTGAATTGACAATCTCTTTTAGCAGGAATATTCCTGTCGGTAAAGGTTTGAGTTCTAGTACAGCAGACATGTTGTCAACGGTGAGAGCATTGCAGGAAATTTTTGGTTTCTTGCTGCGAAACAAAACCATTTCAGAAGTCTTTATTTCCATTGAACCTCACGATGGACTCATGTACAAATCTTGTATCATATACAATCACCGGAAAGGAGAGTTGATTAAAGACTTGGTTTACATTCCATCTTATTGGGTGGTAGCGATAGATATGGGAGGAGAAGTTGATACGGTATCATTTAATCATAATTTGAATTTTACTCCGGATTGTTATCAAGAATATGATCAGGTTTACCATCAGGTGATTAAAGACTTTAGCAATAAAGATGATATAGGTATTGCCAAGTGTGCCACGCGCTCGTTCGAAATTTTTAATAATCGAGCCAAAGACCCCAATAGGAAAAGAATGCTTTCCAATTATAAAGAAATGGGAGCTATTGGTTTGCTTAATACCCATAGTGGAACCTGTGCCGGATATATTTTTCCTAAGTCGATGTCAGGAGAATTAATTGAGGAAAAGGCAAGTCAGCTTGCGGAGCATTTCAACATGCCTGTATTTATTACAAGCACCCTTAAATTACTAGCTTAAATTTTTAATATAGTTTTGGAGCATTTGTCTTTTGATGTAATTTGGTTGTGTGGCATGCCTCGGTCTGGAACGAGTTGGTTAAGTCAAATCTTTGATAGTGCTCCTACCACGACCTTTAGAATGGCACCCCTTTTTTCTTATGAATTTAAGAATAAAGTGGACGAGCATTCGAGTGATGAAGAATTGCTGGCTTTTTTTAAAGCAGTCTATGATTCCGATGATGCTTTTTTGTTGCAAAAAGATAGAAGAGCGCGTGGAGATTTTCCTTCTCTGGGACACAAACTTGATCCGGCCAGTCAATTGGTCATCAAAGATGTTCGTTATCAGGAAATAACGGAGCGACTGGTTCAGCTGTCCGCGAATGTCAAGATCGTTAATATTGTCCGCCATCCTTGTGCAGCTATTTATTCCTGGTTGAACGCAAAAAAAGAATTTCCGGCAGAGGCCAATCTCATGGAGGAATGGTATACAGGAAGTTGTCGCAAAGAGAATCGCCACGAGTACTGGGGTTTTAAAGACTGGAAGGAACAAACCAGTAAATTTATCCAGTTAGCAGAAAAATATCCGGATAAAGTAATGGTCATCCATTACGACAAGATGGTTCTTCAACCAGAAGAAGAAGTCCGCCAAATGTTTGCTTTTTGCAACATTGAAATGAATGAAAATACGCTTTCCTTTTTAGATACTTCCAATGCTAAAAATGACCAAAGTGATTATTCCGTTTTCAAAGATAAAAGTGTTGTTTCAAAATGGAAAGGCCAGTTGCATCCAGAAATAGTTTCTCAAATCATTCGGGAAGTGGAAAATACCCCACTGGAAAAATACCTACAAGAAACATTTAAATGAAGGAGTCGAATAGCGAAGTGATGTGTAGTGTAATCACTACTACCTATAATCACGAAAAGTATATTGAAGAATGCATTGAGAGTGTACTGGCGCAAAAAACAAACTTTAAGGTCGAGCACCTTATCGGAGAAGATGATTCAAAAGACAATACCCGTACTATTTGTAAAACCTATGCCGATAAATATCCTGATCGAATCCGACTTTTTTTAAACGATCGCAAGGATGTAATTTATGTAAATGGCCGTGCTACGGGAAAGGGAAATTTTTTAAACTCTCTCAGAAATGCCAAAGGAAAATACGTTGCCATTTTACCTGGAGATGATTTTTGGGCAGACCCGACGAAACTACAGCAACAAGTAGATTTTTTAGAAGCGAATTCTGATTACGTCATGTCTTACCACGATTGCCAGGAAATAGATCAGTTTGGAAATGTGACCAAATTGTCCAGATTAAAAGTCAAAAAATCACTTTCTTCTAAAGAGATAGTCAATGGTAGTCCGCAACCAACGTCTACTTTGGTTTTGAGAAATAATGAAATGCTGCAAAACCTGCCAGCCGAATTTCGAAAGGTTTTCAATGGAGATAGTTTCTTTCTAGCTTATTTGGGACAAAAAGGAAAGTCCTACTATGGAGAAAACATTAAACCTTCTTGCTATAGACAACATAGTGGAGGGACTTTCTCCAGTTTAAAAACAAAAAACAAATTGAAAAATCTGATTCAAACTTTAGAGCAAATCAAGAAGGTGATTTCAGATGATTTTGTGGGGATCATTGATAAAAGGATATTAAAAGTCAATTTAAGAGTAGCGGCTATTGAAGCAGCGGAGTTTGAATTTTCGGATGCACTTAAAGCGATTAAAAAAACATATGCTGAATTTGGTTTGGTTGATACCATTCGGAGTTTTCCTTTTTTTATCAGCAGTTCTATTAAATTTTTCGCAGAAAGAAAGTAGCCATAAAAATGAACCCGAAACCCAACACCATTATTCCCGTCCTTGGAATGAGTCGTTCCGGAACAACGTTGCTGACGCATTGGCTCCACTTATGCGGATTGCAGGTAGGGGAGGTGTTGAATACGCATCCGGGTTTAGAAGGAAATGGATTTTGGGAAGACCAGGATTTTTTTCAACTGAATTATGCGATGCTCAATAAGAATAAAGTAAAGTGGAAGTTTATCGACCAAGATACTTCGATTTCTTATGACGCTGATTTTTTGGAACAGGTGACTCAATTTGCGCAAAAAAATAACCAGAAATATACAGAGTGGGCTTTCAAAGACCCCAAGACGGTTTTGTTCTTGGATGCTTATCGCCGGGCCATACCTAGTGCCAAGTACTTGATTGTCTATCGTCATTTTAGAGGAACCGTTGATTCCATGCTTCGCTTTGACCTAAAGATGATGAAGACGCGTAGAAATATTTTTGCGGGGAAATTACTTCAGTTTTCTTCCAAATTCAGGAATGAAGAGAAACTGGCTAATCATTATTTGAAATCCTGGATAAGACACAATCAAAACATTTTAGATGCGTTGGAAAACCTGGAGGAAAAGGATTATTATATCCTGCAATCCACTGATCTGAAAGAAGAAGACGATCAAATTTTCCAACAACTCAAAAATCAATTTGACTTGTCCATTTCTTATGAACCGATAAGTAAAATTTTGGACCCTGAAAGGTTGCAAACGCAAAAAAAGCAGCATGCATTTGATCCTGTACAAATCGAAAAAGCGGAAAAAATTTACAATGCTTTTGAAAAACTGAACTCATTAAGGAAAACACCCGTTTCCAAAAGCTAATATTGCATAGAATCTTCTCGTAAAAGAAAACATGAAAAAACTATTAAAACAAATCGTTCCTGACCCAATCAAGTATTATGTCAAATGGCATATTGCCAGCAGGAAATTAATCGAAGGCGATGATGCATGGGCACTCAATTGCAAATACGATATGGAAACCTGGGAGATCATGAGAAGGTTTCTAAAAAAGGATTCTAATGCACTGGATATCGGATGCAGTAAAGGCAAATTTTTAATAGACATTCTCAAGTTGGCTCCCAATGGAAGGCATCATGCTTTTGAACCGATTCCAAAGTCTTTTAATTACCTGCAAAGCAAATTTAAAAACGCACCGTGTACTTTGCATAATGTGGCGCTTAGTAATAAAGAAGGAACCGCTGAATTTTTTGTTGCGGCGAACACCGGGTATAGTGGACTCAAGAAAACAGAAAAATCAATTGGTCAATTTGGAGATACTCACGAAAAAATTACGGTCAAGACCCGTCGCCTGGATGATATAATCCCTTCGGATTTTCCAGTAGACTTTATTAAAATTGATGTAGAAGGCGCTGAATATTGGGTATTTGAAGGAGCAAAAGAGACCATTCGCCGAACTCAGCCTATGATTGTATTCGAATGTGATTCTCATGCTAAAGCATTTAATATGGATCCAGTAAAGTTGTACGATTTATTGGATGAAATCGGCATTGGAATCTGGAACACCGGATATTATATGCGTGGGAAAAAATGTTATTCCCGAGAAGAATTCGTTCATGTTTATAACAAAGGTTATGAATATTATTTTATCGCCGGGCCAAAAGGAGAAAAGTGATTAATAAATACCTAATAATTTTATGCTGTATTCTGGTTAATTCTTGTGGGAACAAAAATAGCCCAACAGCAGATGCAGTGTCCATTAATAAAAACGAACAAGTGAATAAAAAAGGAAAGGAAGACAATCCTGTTAAGGATGCAGCCTTATTTCTTTCTTCTGCTTTGGGAAGTAACGTAAGCTCAAAAGCAAATGAAATAAGTTTCGGAGGCGAAAGAATAATCATTTCTACTCAAGCTAATTTAAATAAACCCCCGGGTTGGTTTAAAATCTCTACAAGTCGTTCCAAGCAAGTGAGTATCCAGGTTAGCAATGATGCAGCGGTATCTTCTGCCCTTTATTTTTATCTGGAACAACTTGGTTTCCGTTGGTTTTCTCCGAATGAACGTTGGACGATTACGCCTAAATTAAAATCAATTATTAGAGATGTTAATGTCACCAGACAGCCCGACTTTTCTTATAGAGAGGTGTTTTCAACTTATGGTTATAAGAACCCAAAAGATTGGAACAGATGGTTGTCCAGAATAGGAATGGGTAGAGACATCAATTTGGAGAGAGGGCATTATGGCAATAAATTCAATATCAAATACAAAGCGGAGATTGAAAAGAATACCAATTGGTGGCCGCTATTAAAAAATAAGAGACAGCCTTGGCGCAAAACCATGAAACTTGATTTTGCAGAAGAAGGGGTGATCCAATTGTACATCAAAGATGCCAAAGAAAGATTGAAAGCTAAAATAGCATCTGGAAAACAAGCTCCTTATTTTGTCAATATTGAACCTGCGGATGGAGGAGGGTTTAGTGAAAGTAGTGCCGCAAAAAAAATGGGATCTATAAGTGATAATGTATTTAATCTGGCTAATAGAGTGGCTAAGGAACTGAAAAGTATACACCCCGAAGCCTATGTTTCTGTATTGGCCTACAGTCACCATTCTGCAACACCAGCATTTGCTTTAGAAGACAATGTATTTGTTTCGGTTACTCCTTATTGGTATCAAAATACGAGTTCGCCAGAGAAACTAATCAAAGAATGGTCTGCCAATGCTAAAAGAAAAGGATTGCGGGTTTATCAAAATCTTCCTAAAAGCATTGCTATCGATATCCCAAAAGTAAATTGGACCGGCCATGAGGAAAGCATCAATTTAGCGCAGTCTTTGAGGTACGAAGCTTTTATATCTCAATCTTCTTTTTCCGCAGGAGCAAATGCCTTACCTATATATGTAAACGCAAAAGTACTTTGGGACAATAACCTCAAAAGCGAATCTGTTCTGGATGATTTCTTGGTTTTAGGTTTTAAAAAAGCCCAACTTCCAATGCGTCGGCTGTACACTAAAGTATGGAACGAAAATTTTAATTTAGAAACGGACCTTTTCACTTCATACGATTTAATTCAGCAAGCCGCAAGCGCCGAAAATGACTCTGATGTACAATATAGATTAAACGACCTGAAAGCATACGTGCACTATCTTTACTTACTCAAAAAGGCGGTGAAGCTTAAAAGCGGTGAAGAAAAGCGAGTAGCCATTGATGAAATAATAACTTATTGCAAAAGTATTCACGATCGGAAAATGGTGAATACAGAGTTGTTTATAAAGCATGTAAAGAAGAAGAAATCTGCTAAGAAAAGGACCTTTAAGTTTAGAGACTATTTGCCTTTGGAGGAGAACCTTATTAGTGATGCAGAGGTAGAGAAAAACTTTAAAAAAGATTTGGAATCCTTTAGAAAAACCAATAGTGTTGCTCGCTCTTTTGAAACTCCGATCCCCGAAGAAATGGATGTTCAAGCGCCAACAAAACAAAAGATTACCTTTCCTGCTGCAAAAGGATGCCAGGAAGGAACTTATCGTTTTAAAGGCACCGGCGTTTTTCAATTGGTTAATGATCGCGGTACGGGTTCTCTCGATTTTTCAATCACCATGACCAAGGCAAAAAAAGGATTTGTATGTACGGCTTCTTTATTTAATGCCTCTGGAGAGTTGGTAGCAGAACAAAAAATTGAACAAGCGAATGTGGCAAAAAACATTCGTTTTCAAAATATAAAATCAGGAAGTTATTCCTTAAAAATCTGGGCAAAATTGTGCACGGTCGTGGTGAGAAATCCACAAGGGATTTTCTATGCAGATGGCAAGATAAAAGGAGTGTCAATAGGAGAAGCCAAAAGGTATTATTTTAAGATTCCCGCTAATACTTCTCTCCTCACCATCCGGGTTCCTCAAAAATCAGGTCCTGTTGCGATTGGCATTCATAGCGATGTTCTAAAATCAAAAGCCGGTGCCACAGATGCTTATGTTTTAGATTTGTCAATTCCCAAACAAAGCTATAATCAACTTGGATTCATTGATACCAAAAACATAAATTTTCACCTGCTGAATATTCCTCACCAATTTGCAATATGCCCAGACCAGTTGCAATTTAATCATTGATGTCCAATCGTTTCAAATAGTATTTAATTATTATGAGCAAAAAGATTCTGGTGCTTTCCTTACGAAAAAGATCAGGAGGATGTCCTTTGTATAGCCGGGAAATAATGAAACACTTTCCTCCGGAGTCTTATGATGTTGCTGTGGCTAAAGGGAGTTTATTGGATTTTCCTCACGACAATCAAATCGAAGTAGCCACCTACGGCGGAGCGATAGATTTTGCCATTGGTTTATTGACAAGAGTGCCTAGAATAATATTTAAATTTTGGCCTAAAATAAGAGATGATTATCATACGCTTTACATTCCATACGATGCCTATTGGAATGTGTTTTTTGTTATCATGTTTAAGCTTTTAAATAAGAGGGTCGTCTACACTGTTCACGATGCAAAAAGACATTCAGGAGAGCAAAGTATCTTCATTCAGACATTGTATAATTTTATGCGCAGGCGAGCGGATCATTTTATCTTTCTAACCAAAGATCAACAACAAGTTTTATACGATTATTTACACTTAGAAACTCCTTCTGTTGTTATCCCTCACGGAATTTTTGATATGAAAGGGATTCGCTTAAGAAAGAAAGAAAATGGCAGAAACCTACTCTTCCTTGGTCGAATTGTGAAGTACAAAGGCCTGGATATTTTATTGGAAGCCGCA
Organism: Phascolosoma agassizii; assembly: GCA_035593235.1. Classification (NCBI taxonomy): domain Eukaryota; kingdom Metazoa; phylum Annelida; class Sipuncula; order Phascolosomatiformes; family Phascolosomatidae; genus Phascolosoma; species Phascolosoma agassizii. Next base: position 29,744 of record JAVJHY011015867.1, on the reverse strand, counting down.
AGCGAAATCACAGATCATTTTGACAAAATAGTGGTCGCTGGTCAACCTAACTATACCATCAATCAAATCGATCATCCAAAATTTGAATACCATTTAAAATTTCTAGATGATGATGAGATTGTCGAGTTGCTTAATAAAACCGATATATTGATTTTACCTTATCTGGAAGCCTCTCAATCTGGAGTAGTTACACTCGGAATCAATTCTGAAATACCGATGATTTGCTCCAGAGTTAATGGCTTGTCTGAGCAATTAGAAGACGAGGAGTGTATTTACGTTCCCCCCAACGATAAAGAAGCACTTAAGTCGTCTATTATCCGTCTGACTAATGAGCCAGTTTTGAGAAGACAATTCAAACAAGCTTTAAGTCAAAAGAAAAAAAGTTTGCAGTGGAAACAAATTGCCGAGCAGGTGCTCGATATCTTAAATGTAAAGGCTCCTGTAAAAAAAGAAGCCCTAATATAGCAGATAATCAGATACCGTAGATGAACGATTTTAGAATAGGCAGTTTACTGACCTACAGAGAGTTTATTATTGGTCCCATTTGGTTGTTGATATTGACAGCAATTGCGGCACTTATTTACAATAATAATCGGAGGCATGGGAAAATGGTTCGCTTTTTCTGGATTGCCTTTATTGCAAAATATTTGTCTTCTATCTTAAGGGTTTTTATAGCGGCTTTTATTATTCCTAAATGGGGAGGGGATACCGGTCCTTATTTTAAAGGATCCATCCAGATTAGAAAAGCACTGCTAGAAAACCCTAAGGTCGGTCTGGAAATGATTTTCCAGTTTTTTGAAGAATATTCTGCCGCCGCTCTGAGCTATACCAATGTAATCCATTTCGAAGATGAGAACACCAATTTTGTAATCAAACTCGGAGGGATCATCAATATGGTTTGTTTTGATTCCTATTTGGGCATTACTTTTATCTGTACTTTTTTATCCTTTTTGGGATCGTGGTTGATTTACAAAACGTTTTACTTAATCTATCCACATCAATATAAATTACTTGGCTTAGCTGTTTTTTTCCCGCCAACAGTTTTGTTTTTTGGCACCAATTTGTACAAAGATAGTTTCTCTATTTTTTGCCTGGGGCTATTGGTTTATTATGGCTTTTCCTTATTTATTTATCGTCGCTTTCGTTTTCGAAGTTTGTTCCTTTTTTGCATGGGTGCTTTTATTCTGTTTTATGTAAAATCTTACATTCTCATTGCCTTTTTATTGGCCTTTGCTTTTTTAATTTTTATCTCTTTTCGAATACGGATTCGTGGCGTTCTTGTAAAAAAATTGACTAAAGCTTTGCTCTTTTTTCTCTTACTTATATTTATGGGTATCTCTGCCCGCAGTGTTTTATCTAGTCAAGTTAAACGATATAGCGGAGAGGCCTTGCTTGGAAGATTAGACTTTCTTGAAAAAGATCGGGAAGATAAATTTGGTTCCGCTTATGCCTTGCCTCCAATATCTGTTACCCCTGCAGGCATAGCCAGACTTGGTGTTTTTGGATTTAATGTCTCCCTGTTTAGACCCTATCCCTGGGAGATCAATTCAATGGGCACTTTGATACTAGGATTGGAGGCATTCCCTACCTTGCTATTATCTCTATTCCTGATTTTCAGGAGGAGAGTCTATTATTTTTTCCGGGAAATTTTTCGAGATGACATCCTTATTTTTTGTCTGGTCTTCTCTATTCTTTTCCTCATTATTACAGGGATCTTTTCTCCTTCATTCGGAGCATTGAGCAGGTATAAAACACCAGGATTTCCTTTTTATTTAATTTTCCTTTTTTTGGCTTCTCAAAAGAAAAAATTGATTCCCAATGGATAATTTCCCCGATACTTATTTGGTCGGTGTACAAAAAGCTGGAACTACTGCCTTCTATGATTGGTTGGCACAACATCCGGATATTTTTGCTCCTTCTCAAGTAAAAGATTATCATTTTTTCCTTCATGATGCCGAGTACCAAAAGGGGCTTCCTCATTTGTCAAATTTATATCGTGATCACGATTCACAAGCAAGAATTTTACACGGTGGAGTAAATTATATTTTTTCAGAAAAAGCACTAATCCGGATAAAAGAAACGTCTCCCAATGCGCGATTTTTGCTTGTGTTAAGAGATCCTGTGTTAAGGGCTTTTTCTGCTTACCGATATTTTTCCCAGCTGGGTATTGAAGACCGTTCCTTTGATCAGGCACTCCAGGATGAGAAAAACGGAGTCACGGATAAGCAGTTGGAAAATCACCTGACTTACATTCAGCACGGTTTATATTTTGAGCAAATTTCCTTGTTCAAAAAACATTTTTCTTTTGACCAACTTAAAGTGTTGATTTTCGAAAAAATAAAAGAAAACTTCCAGCAAGAAATGTCCGGCGTTTTTTCATTTCTAGATGTCGACTCTCAATTTATCCCTGTTTTTTCTGTGAAAAACAAAACCGGAAAAGTAAGATTTCGCTCCCTTAACAAACTTGTTTATAGAGATAGTCCGATAAAAAGGCTCAGTAAAAAAATCATCCCTCAAAAAATCCGCTATAAATTTTCAGAACTCCTCATCGCTAATAATATTTATTCAGCACCTCCTCAAAAAATTTCTACCGCACAATATGTCGAGTTGCAGCAACTTTTTGCGGCGGACATTCAACAATTGCAAGTTTTGTTAAATGAAAACCTTAATGAATACTGGAAAAACAGACCATAAGTCCTTGAATTTGGAAAACAGAACGTATTCTAAACTTCCTAATTACCTTGTTGTTGGTCCACAAAAGGCAGGGACTTCCTGGATATCTGAATACCTCAAATTCCACGGAGCCGCTCATTTGCCCAACGGAGTAAAAGAAACCTTCTTTTTCGACAAGTATTATCACAAAGGGATCGATTGGTATCGAAATCATTTTGTTGAAATAAACCGCGAATCCGACGTCCAGGTGGAAGTGGCTCCTACTTATTTTGAAAACGACGAAGTCATTGAGAATGTTCGGGAGATGCTTGGGGAAGTCCCCATTATTTGTACTTTTCGAGACCCTGCCAAACGGACGTTTTCCTTATACCAACATTTTAAAAGATACGGTATGACGAAGCTTCCTTTTAGAGAAGCAGTTGTAAAATTAAAACTTTATGAAGGGAGCATGTACGCTCAAAAAATTAAACTTTGGAGTCTTGTCTTTGGAGAAGAAAACCTAAAATTTTTATTTTTAGAAGATCTTGCCAATGACCCGGATTTATTTGCCCAACGATTATGTGGATATCTCGGATTGGAATTTAAAAGCCCGCCGGAACAACTCAAACAAAAGGTTTTTGGCGCAGCGGAGTCTCCTAATTTTTGGCTGGCCAAAATCACCAATACGAGCGCACAGTTTTTAAGATCATTTCAATTGTATAGCATCGTAAATTTCCTCAAGAAAACACCGCTTAAAAATTTGATTTTGGGAAACCCTAAGACCAACAAACCAGCCGTAAAATTAAATGATGCGGATAGGAGCTGGCTAATTGACACTTATTTTAAGCAAGATATAGTTGAATTTGAAAAACTCGTTCAAAGATCACTTGACCACTGGAAAGTTTAAACTCTATTTTTTAGAATTACCTACATGAAAATTGTTCATATCATTACCCTTGGAGGGCCTATTGGCGGCGCGCAAAAACATGTCATTGATTTGTGTATTCGGCTTCATGAGAATGGCCATGAAGTGATTGTTCTAACCGGAAAGGCAGGGGAGTTAACGACTCAATTGACTCAAAGAAATATTCATTGTGAAATACTTGACCATCTGAAAAGACCAATCAATCCAATTCACGATTTCCTTTTATATAAAGAGCTAAAAGAAAAACTGATCGAATTAGCACCAGATATTGTCGCTGCCCATTCCAGTAAACCCGGAATTGTTTCAAGGCTCGTTTGTAGTTCCTTAAATCTTCCAAATACCTTTACGGTTCACGGTTGGTCTTTTGCAGAAGGGATTCCACTTTTCCGTAGACTTCTTTTTATCGCTCTTGAAAAAATCATCGGCAAATTTAGCAACCAATTAATAACGGTGGCTGAAGCAGATAGAGCACTTGGGCTAAAGTACAATATTGTTCCTCCTGAAAAAATCAAAACGATCCATAATGGTGTCTTGCCTCCAAACAGCGATAGCAGGCAAGCTTTACCATTGAAGGAAAATGCTCCATTGAGACTTATCATGGTCGCTCGATTTCAAGCTCAAAAAGACCATAGCACATTGATAGAAAGTCTCCTTTCCCTCAAGCACCTTAATTGGGAATTGACTTTTTTGGGAAACGGTCCAAAAGAGCTAGAGATAAAAAAAATGGTGAAGGAAAATGGTTTGTCAGACAAAGTTTTTTTTGAAGGAGCAGTCAATAACGTTTATGATTATCTGGAAAAATCTGACCTCTATTTACTCATCACCAATTGGGAGGGTTTTCCACTAACTATTCTCGAAGGAATGGGGCACGGATTGCCAATAATCGCTTCTGATGTCGGAGGAGTAAAGGAAGCTGTTATAAATGGAGAAAACGGATTTCTAATAGAACGAGGTAATGCCAGGCAGCTTCAAGAACGCATAGAAGAACTTTACAACGATAAGGTACTTCGTCAAAAAATGGCAGACAAATCCTTAGAAATGTATCAAAAAGATTTTACGCTGGAACGGATGTTTGAAAAAACACAAGATGTTTATTTCCAGCTTTTAGAAGATAAAAAAACGCTTACTCCCGCAAGATGAGTCAAATTTCGCCCATACTACTCACTGGTGGAAGTGGTTTTCTTGGAAAACATGTTTTGGATTCCAGCAATAAAAGAGCAATGCCCTGTCTCACTATTGGGCGCCGCCCTTTGACTAATTCCTGGAAACATATTGCGGCGGATATTTCTTCCAATATTCCACAATTGCCAGACCTGCTTTTTCAAAAAGTCATTCATGTAGCAGGCAAGGCACACGTGTTTCCCAAAACCCCTGAAGAAGAAAAAGATTTTTTTGATGTCAATGTTGAGGGAACCCGGAATCTTTTAAAAGCTTTAGATCAACTTAGTTTCAAACCGCATTCTTTTGTCTTTATTAGTTCTGTTGCAGTATACGGATTAACGACGGGAAATCTAATTCCAGAATCCACCCCTTTGTCGGCCAATACCCCTTATGGGAAAAGTAAAGTGGAAGCAGAAAGAATAATTCAGGAGTGGTGTTCGCTCCATCAAATTCCTTGCTTGATTCTTCGTTTGCCATTGCTGGCCGGTAAAAATCCACCGGGCAATCTGGGAGATATGTTAAGTGCTATAAAAAAAGGATACTACGTAAAAATCGGAGAAAATAAAGCGCAGAAAAGTGTGGTTTTGGCAGAAGACATTAGTGATTTTATTCTCCGTCTCGATTCCGACGTCAATGGAATTTTTCATCTTACAGATGGGTCGCATCCCAGTTTCTCAGAAATCGAAAAGGCCTTTGAAACCGGTATTGGTAAAAAAATTAAATTAAAAATCCCCATGCCTATTGTTCAGCTATTAGCTAAATGCGGAGACTTGCTGGCGGCTATTACTAAAAAAGATATTCTTCCGATTTCAAGCAGTAGACTACAAAAAATCACCTCTCCACTTACTTTTGATGATACTAAAGCTCGACAGCAAATCAACTGGACCGCAAGTCCGGTAATTGATTTCATAAAAAATAAAATTTGACCTAAAGTGCTAAAACTTAAATTATGGATACAATAAAAAAAGTGAACATTTCTATTAATCCCAATAATGGAAAAGAGTATCACATTCCAGAAAATCTTGATGACCAAAATAATATCGATGCGTTTTTAGAGCGTCACGCTGATAAGAAAGTTATTGTCGTTCAAGGACTTGGTTTTGTTGGTGCAGTGATGTCGATCGTCGTAGCCAATGCCTTGACAGAAGAGTATGCCGTCATTGGCGTAGACCTTCCCAACCAATATACTTATTGGAAAATTTGTTCGATCAATGAAGGTGTCTTTCCAATCACTGCTGATGATCCTAAGGTGGAACAGTTTTTCCAGCAAGCTAAAGAAAAGGGTAATTTTTTAGCCACCTATGACTCCTATGCTTATAGCAAGGCAGATGTGGTGATTGTAGACATTAACCTCGATGTCCAGAAGGAATCAGATTATCATAAAAATTTAGAGAAATATGATGTCTCCTTAAATGCCTTCAAAAAAGCAATCACTGCCATCGGGCAGCAATGTAAAGAAGATATTTTGGTTCTAGTAGAAACCACCGTACCTCCTGGTACCTGCCGAACAATCGTAAAACCAATCATTCACAACTGCTTGCAAGAACGTGGATTATCTGGTGATCACATCAAAATTGGTCACTCTTACGAACGGGTTATGCCTGGTCCTGATTACATTGATTCTATCCAGAATTTTTATAGAGTCTACTCCGGAGTAGACGAAGTAAGTGCCGATGCTGTTGAGGTATTTTTGAGAACGGTTATTCGCACCGATGAGTACCCACTGACTCGACTAGGAAATACCAACGCAACAGAAATGGCTAAAGTCCTTGAAAATTCCTACCGCGCCATGAATATCGCTTTTATGGTAGAATGGTCTCGATTTGCAGAAGAAGCAGGGGTAAATTTGTATGAAGTCGTAAAAGCAATCAGAATGCGGCCAACACACAAAAATATTATGCTTCCCGGTATCGGGGTAGGGGGTTATTGCTTGACCAAAGATCCTTTATTGGCTTCTTGGTCTAAACAGGAAATATTTGGTAGCGATGCGGCATTGGGGCAAAGTGAACGTGGCGTAATGATTAATGATAAAATGCCTTTGTACGCGTTTGAATTTCTCAAAAAACATTTCCCGGAAAAACTCCAAAATAAAAAAGTTTTGCTCTTGGGAGTCTCTTACAGAAGCGAAGTCGGAGATACTCGATATACACCTGTAGAACCCTTTTATGAATACTTAAAAACAGAAGGAGCTGATATTTTCTTAAGCGATCCTTTTGTGCCTTTCTGGGAAGAACAAAATATTGATGTCCCATCTACTTATGAGCAATTCTTCGAAAATGATTTGGATATTATCGTCTTTAGTACAGGACATAGCGAATACCGCGACAACCCTAAACTCCTGTCATTAATCCAAAGTCAAAAGAGTTTACTTGTATTAGACACGATTGGGTTATTAACCGAAAAAGAAATAAATTTGCTTAAACAAAAACATACCATCCGAGTTGTTGGACGCGGAGATCTTTAAAAAATGGAAAAAATGAAAAAGAAAGTATTACTTATTGGCGGTGCAGGTTTTATTGGTTACAATATCACTAAATATCTGGCAGAAAATAGGAATTATGATTTGACTATTGCGGACAATTTTTTTCGTGGTCAAATGGATGAACACCTTTCTGCTCTGGTGGAAAAGCACAACATCAAAGTCGTAGAAGGAGATTTCACAATGGCTTCTACATACGATAATCTAGAAAAAGACTATGACTATGTATACATGCTGGCTAGTGTCGTTGGAGTAAATAACACGCTGGAAATCCCTCATGAAATAATTCGTATCAATACTGCTTTGATTTATAATACCCTGGAGTGGTTGAGGTATTCTAAAGTAAAGAAAGTTTTGTTTACCTCTACTAGCGAATGCTATGCAGGTACCATCGACGCTTTTGGATATAAAGTGCCTACTCCAGAAGAGATTCCTTTGAGCATTCAGGATATCGGACATCCAAGGTTTACTTATGCAGTGACTAAAATGCTGGGAGAATCTGGATTTTTAAATTATTCTAGAAAGTGTGATTTCGAAGCCACCATCATTCGCTACCACAATGTATATGGCCCGAGAATGGGTTTCAAGCATGTGATCCCTCATTTGGTTCAACGTTTTCTCGATCAGGAAACGCCTTTCAAAGTATACGGACATGATCAAACACGAGCTTTCTGTTACATAACTGATGCCGTGGAAGGAACGGTGCTGGCAATGGAAAGTGATAAGTCGAATGGAGAGATTTTTCATATTGGAACGATGGAAGAAATTACCATTGAGCAATTGATTAAAACCTCTGGTGAATTTTTTGACTTCCAGGGAGAGTATGTCAATGCGCCAACTTATCCAGGCTCAACAGCAAGAAGATGCCCGGATATTACCAAAGCAAAAACACAATTGGGCTTTGCTCCCAAAGTACATTGGAAGGATGGCCTCCACGAAACTTTAACTTGGTATAAAGACTTTTTTGAGTCTGGTAAAAAGACTTTTGAAACTGCATTTGAAAAACCTGCACACGATGTATCAGCCTCTTAAAAGACTTCTTGATATAATTATTTCTTTGGTGGCTTTGGTCATCTTTTTGCCCTTGTTTATTCCCATTATAATCCTTCTGCGTTTCACCGGAGAAGGAGAAGTTTTTTATTTACAAGAACGCATTGGTCAAAACAATAAGCCTTTTAATATTTGGAAGTTTGCGACCATGCTCAAAAACAGTCCTAATCTTGGAACTGGGGATGTAACGGTTAAAAACGATCCAAGGGTTTTGCCATTTGGCAATTGGCTGCGTAAAACCAAGATTAACGAACTCCCTCAGATTTTTAATGTGTTAAATGGCACCATGAGTATCGTTGGCGCGAGGCCTCTTGTTGATGTCAGTTTCAATATGTATCCGCCTGAGGTGAAAAAAGTGATCTATAATTCTCCTCCTGGTATTACCGGAATAGGCTCCCTCATTTTTCGGGATGAAGAATCTATAATCGACAATTCAGATCTAGAGCCAAGAGCCTTTTATGAGCAATTTATTCTTCCTTATAAAGGGACTGTAGAAATGTGGTATCAGGAACAACAGTCTGTTATTGTAGACATCAAGATCATTTTTTTGACTGCATGGGCTATTATTTGGCCAAAAAGTGATTTGGTTTATTCTTGGTTTAAAACCTTGCCTCCTAAGCCAAAGGCCTTGATTCTTAAAGCCTAAAACCAATATCACGCCGCCAAGCTAAAGGAATTATTTCCTGCTTAAATATAATTTCTAAAATATAGCAACTATGGGATTTTTTAACCGACATAAAAAAAATTCACCGGAGCGTTTTCAATTCCTTGAATATACCATCACCTATGAACCTTTAGATATTGGAACTCCAGAACTCACTGGTGAACTTGAAAAGCTCTATAGGAAAGTCCAGAGACGAGATAAGAGAGTCATTGCAGATTTAAAAAAATACATAGCACAGTATCCTAAAGAACCAATTTTAAAAAATTATTTATTCTTGGCTTATGCTCAAGAAGGTAATCAAAGAGTAGCTGATGAAGTCCTAAGAGAAACGGTAACGAAACATCCCGATTATCTTTTTGCAAGATTGAATTTGGCGGCCTCTTTTCTGGGCACGAAAGAGCTACACCAGATTCCGGAAATTCTGGGAAAATATCTGGATTTGAAAAAATTGCAGCCAGAACGAGAAGTCTTTCATATTTCCGAAGTGATGAGCTTCTTTAAAATTGTTGCTATTTATTTTATTGAAATGAAAGATTTTGAAGCCGTAGAAATGCGATTAAAAATCTTGCGGGAATTGGACCCCAAACATCCAGATACCAAAATGGTAGAACAAGGATTAGAACTTGCAAAAACAAAATTAGCAGTAGCCATGATGGAAGAGGATGGATTTAGTGTAGACAGTTTTCCTACTGTTGTTTTTACTCCAACAACTTCGCCTCCAGTTTTTAAAAATGCAGTGATTAAAAAATTTTATCGCCATTCAATTGCAAAATTTCCAGAAAAAATAATAAAGGAAATTATGGCGATTCCAAGAGATAGTCTGATTGCAGATTTGAATTTGGTAATGCTGGATACCATACAACGGTACAAATGGTATAGAGATTCTTATGAAGAATATAATGAAAGAGAGCAAGAGTTTTCTATTCATGCCCTCTATTTCTTGGGAGCACTAAAAGCGACAGATGGCCTTGATATTTTGCTCAACGTACTCCGGCAAGGCGAAGAATTTCTCGACTATTGGTATTCAGATGTTTTAGAAGATCTCTGGCTGGAACCTCTTTACCTTTTAGGGGAGCAACAACTTGATAAATTAAAACAGTTTGTCCTAGAACCCAACTTGTATTACTTTGCTCGATCCCTAGCCACCAGTGTGGTAGAGCAGGTTGCCCACCATCAGCCAGACAGAAGAGAAGAAGTCATTCAATGGTTTTCCGATGTTTATCAAGGTCACCTTAATGACCCAGAGAATACGAAAATCATCGACAGTGAATTTTTATCCTGGAGTATTTGTAGTCTCATCAATATACGTTGCAAAGAACTCCTTCAACCCATTGAAAAACTTTATGAAAAAAACTGGGTGCATGAATTTATTGTAGGGACTTTCAAAGAGGTTAAAAAAGAAATAAATGCTCCTTCAAAAGCTTTACATAAAGTACCTATTCCAAAAGATATCTTTGACTTTTATTCGCAGGATTACCTAAATGAGTATGATGATCTTCAATTATCTGATGACGAAGAAAAATTGCTTATGCAATTAGAAGAAGATGGACTGCTTCAACCAATTTTGGATTCTATTGTAAATGAGGAGAAAGGCTATGAGAATTATCAAGAACCTATAAGCAATAAAGACAAACCAAAAATAAGTCGCAATGCACCTTGCCCTTGTGGCAGTGGGAAAAAGTATAAAAGATGTTGCATCAAAAAGTAAATTTCATTTCAGCCTATAATTTATCTTATGTTAAGTAGATAAATCGTGAATCCTGGAATTATAGGGCGTTTGAAAAGGAAAATTTAAAAAATAATACTCTAAATGTCAAAAAATAATACTTATGTAGCCATTATGGCCGGAGGTATCGGTAGCCGTTTTTGGCCTTCCAGTCGCACTGCCCGGCCCAAGCAATTTTTAGATATCCTTGGAGTCGGAAAATCGCTGATCCGATTAACCTTCGAAAGATTTCTGGCGCTTTGTCCTGCAGAAAATATCTTTATTGTTACTAATGGCATTTACAAAGACCTCGTCAAAGAACATCTTCCGGAGATTAGTGACAACCAGATTCTTTGCGAACCATCGCGAAATAATACAGGGCCTTGTGTTGCTTATACTGCTTTTAAATTGCATCACCTCAATCCGGAGGCCAATTTTATCATTGCCCCTTCTGATCACATTGTTTTGAAAGAAAATGTTTTTGTAGAAGCATTGCAAAAAGCTTTAAAGTTTACAGAAGAAAATGACGCTTTGCTCACTTTGGGAATCCGCCCTTCCCGACCTGATATTGGTTATGGTTATATCAACTTTAACCAAAGTACCGTAGAACCTCCTGCGGAAAACGACAATATTGGTGGTGTACATAAAGTGATTAAATTTACAGAAAAACCAAAACTCGACAAAGCTAAAGAATTCCTCGCGAGTGGCGATTATCTTTGGAATGCAGGGATTTTTATTTGGCGAACTAAAAGTATCCTCACCGCCTTTGAAAAGCATGCCAATGAAATTTTCACCATCCTTGAAAAAGGAGACTCCGCTTATAATACTTCTGGGGAGCAAGATTTTATCAACCTCCACTACCCTACCACTCCCAGTATTTCAGTAGATTACGCCATCATGGAACAGGCTCAGAATATCTATACTATTCCGACAGACTTTGGTTGGTCAGATCTCGGCACCTGGGCATCTTTGCATGAAGAGGGAAATAAAGACGAATGGGGCAATGTGATCACTGGCGGCGATGTGATGATTGATGATGTGACCAATACCCTGGTTCGAGCTCCGGAAGGAAAATTGGTAGTCTTGCGGGATATTGATAATTATATTATCGTTGATGAAGGAGATGTTCTTTTGGTTTATCCCAAATCGAAAGAGCAGGAAATCAAAGCTTTAACGCAACAGATTAAAGAAAAAAACGGAGATGCTTTTTTATAATGGGTGAAGTGTCAAATAGTGAACTCCTGATGGTGTCTTACCATTTTCCTCCTATGGGGACTATCGGAACACTGCGCAATTATAATTTTGCTGATCAGGCTTCGAAGCATTTCAAAAAAGTGCATGTGATTTCTGTTGATGTACCCGGAATCCCATTGAAAGAAGCTTTTCCTGAAATACAGATAGAAAATCATCCTGTCCACAATTTTGATTATCGAAATGTGGCCAGGCTTTTTGAGTCTGAGCAAAGTCCGTTTAATAATCGTTTGAATGCCAGTAATTTTACAAGTATTGTAAATACACTCCGCAAAGTATTGAATAGCTATCCTACCAATTTATGGATCGGAGAAGGCGCCCCAACCTTTGTCAGAACAGCTTATAAAAAAGCTTGTGAGTTAATTAGCCAGGGTCGGATAAAATATATTTATACTTCTTTTCGCCCTTATACGGATCATTATGTAGCCTACAAACTCAAAAAAAAATTCCCTCATCTTTTTTGGATTGCCGACTTCCGGGATTTGCACATCAATGAGTTCCGCGATAACATCTTTCTAAAAAATACGCAGGAAAAATTCAATTCTCGCATTCTGCAAAAAGCAGATTTGATTACCACCGTTTCAAATGGTCTGGCCAAACATTTTGTCCATTATCCATCCGATGTTTATGTGATGCGCAGCGGCATTAGTTCTCGCATCAGTAGTCCGGTTTCAAAAGAGGCTTCTACTCATTTTACAATTTCGTATTCCGGTTCTCTTCATCCGCGTTTTCAAGATGCCACTTTATTTCTTAAGGCACTTCAGGAATTGATTGCTGATGGAAAAATGAATCCCAAAAAAATTCATTTTGTCCATGCCGGAAAAGATGATTTGATTTGGGAAAAATGGGTGCAAAACCATCAATTGACCGAAGTTTTCAAAAATCATGGCGTGGTTTCTTTTCAGGAGGCTTCCTCTCTACAAAAGACCGCTCATATCAATCTCTTGTTGAGCTGGTCAGAAAAAAAACAAGAAGGAATTCTTACTGGAAAACTGTACGATTATTTGGGGGCAAAAAAACCAATTTTGCTGATCATCAATGGTAGCTATGACGTTGAATTCGAAGACTTATTTAAAGAGTTGAATGCTGGACTAATCAGCTATAACCAGGATAAATATCTACAAACGACTAAGGATTTTTTATTGCATTATTATAATCAATGGCTCTCTCAGGGCGATATAGATTTCCAACCCAATGAGGACAACTTAAAAGCTTATACCTGGGAAGCCAACTTTAATCGATTCATCCAACATCTTCAGAAAGTAAAGCCCTGCAAAAACCCTTCTATATCCTCTAAAGATTTATAAATACGGATCAATGATCTGCTATCCAGTCTCCCTGGATCAAAAATGCTGTTGTGAAAATTGAACGTAATATTGGTTAGGTATTCATTTTTTGACAAAAATCTTTTTAAGTCCCTTTCAAATTTCTCCACATTATTTTCCGCTCCTAGTAAAGCACTGTCCATTACCACCAATGGAATTTCCAAAAAATCAAATGCTCGCTCCTCTTTAAAATTGTACAAGCGGTATGGAAAACCTGTTCCACATCGAAAGCCTATCAAATCCTGATAACCCAAAGTCGAATCGCTTTTTATTCCATTTGCTTCCAATAGTTCTGGAGTATCCGCAAATGAAAAATGCAAAAAGTGTTGCCGACTATGTTTGATCTCCTCTCCTACTACCTCTTCTAATCTTTTTTTCTCCTTTAAAAACAAGTCTGGATTTTTCCAGGCGGCATAACTTGGATGTAAACCGATGGAATAGCCATTGCTTTTTGCTAAAGCAATTATGTCTTTTATTCGTTGATCTTCTATTGAATAATGATTATCGTATTTGGTGATTCCTCCGGTCATAAAATAGATGACTTTTTGGGGCCAGGAGTAAGTATTTAACAACCAATCAAAAGTATCAAAAGGATCCTTTTCTTTTCTTCCTTTTACTTTCCAATAAGTGCTTATTAATTTTTTTTGCGCAGCCAATCCTTTACCTTCAAGTAGTAGTTTTCCAGAAGATCGAAGTAGTTGATAAGGAGTAGAAAACTTTTCTATCACATCAATATCATGGCTCATCCGGTATTCCGTTTTTTGCTTCTTTCTTTTAAATCCCAAGACCTCAAAAAAACAATACACCAAATGATCTACTACTGGTTGCTCTTGCAATTTATACCTCGATAAAAACTGCTCCGAAGATTTCATCATATCCCAGGTATCCAATTGTTCCGGAACGCAATGGTGTTCTTCCATCCGTGTGAGGTGAAGAAAAATCGTTTCAAAAATATCAAAGCCAAATCTACGATCTTTACAAAATAGCGGCTCCCCTCTTAACTGATCATAATTTATAGAATACACCAGATTTTCTCCCTGGCGAAAGCACGTGGGTTTTAATTCTGAAAATTCAGGAACCTCGTCAGCAAATGCAATGCCTTGTGCTGGTATAAAAAAACCAGAATCAGGATTTTGCATTCCATAATAAACCACTACTTCGCCTTCCTCTAACTTTCCATTTTTCCTAAAGCTTATTCCCTCCGGACAAAGCGGGTGGCTCTTCAAGAAATCCAGGATATATTCAATCCGGGAATCATAAAGCGTGTTTTTGTAGAAAACGTGAACGATCTGATTAGACATGGTGTCCTGTTATTTTTCAGCACCAATGAAAGAAGAATTTCGGAATTCTGGTATCTTCGGGACAGGTTTTTTTAAACTTCTTTTGGAATGTGTGGAATATTTGGAATTGCTCAACAAAATAATACGTCGGTGGCTCCCAAGCTTTTGCAAAAAGCAATTGAATTGGTTCGACATCGCGGTCCGGATGGACAGAATACTTACACCGCAGATGCTTGGGGCTTTGCCCATACTCGCCTGGCCATCATCGATCTTTCAAAGGATGGTCTTCAACCAATGCACTATAAAGGTCACGTCATCACCTACAATGGCGAGATTTACAATTACCTTGAACTCCGGAGCGAATTGCAAGAAAAAGGTTATTCTTTTTCCACTCAATCGGATACCGAAGTATTACTTGCCGCCTACGATTTTTGGGGAACAGAATGTGTTCAACATTTCAACGGAATGTGGGCCTTTGCTATTTTTGATCCTCGAAAAAATCAGCTCTTTTGCTCTCGGGATCGATTTGGGATTAAACCCTTTTATTATACCCAGATTGACCAGCAGTTTTGTTTTGCCTCCGAGATCAAACAATTCTCTGCCCTACCTCATTGGCAAGCCCGATTAAACAAAACGATTGCTTATGAATTTCTCGTCAAAGGTTATCACGACCATCAGGCGGCCACTTTTTTTCAAGATGTCTATCAATTAAGAGGAGGACATAATTTAATTTATAATCTGAATCAACACAGCTTTCAAATCCAAGCTTATTATCAAATCAAAGAACGGATTTCGCCTCCGCAGAACATAAAAACAACAGAAGCGATTCCTTTGTTTCAGGAAATATTTTTTGATGCTATTAAACTTCGTTTGCGATCTGATGTACCCGTAGGAACTGCGCTTTCCGGAGGTTTGGACAGCTCTTCCATTGTTTGCGGCATGCAGGCATTATTAGGACAAAACAAGAGTCAAAATATCCAAGGCAGCGTATCCTGCTGTTTCCCCGGCTCTCCTATTGATGAAAGTCGATACATCGATGCGGTTGCCCAAAAAACAGGCTTAAACAATCACAAAGTTTTCCCTTCTTTTGAGGATACTTTAGAAGATTGGGATCAAGTCATTTGGCATCAGGATGAACCAATCGCAAGTGCCAGTGTCATTGCACAATATCAGGTATTTAAAATGGCTCAACAAAAAGGATTGACGGTAATGTTGGATGGACAAGGAGCAGATGAAATCCTTGGCGGTTATCAAAAATTTTATATTCCCTGGTTAAAAAATCTCAGTAAAAAAAATCTATTTTCCGCTTTGACGAATCTTTTCCGTTTTTTTGCTCTCCACAATACCAGTCCTTTTCAGGCCATCAATGCCGTCGGTAATTTCAGGAAAAAAGATCGTTTTACAGAATTGAGTTGGTTGAATAAAAAATGGCAAACCTCCGCAAGTGATTTATTCGTTCGCAGCAAAGACGACACCTTTGCAGACACCTCAGTCAACCTACTTTCTGAGATGGGAATGCCCATTCTTTTGCATTATGAAGATCGCAATAGCATGGCTTCCTCTATTGAATCCAGGGTTCCATTTTTAGATTATCGTCTAGTAGAATTTTGTCTGGGACTTCCGGATCAGTTGAAAATCAATAAAGCTCGTCGGAAATATATTTTGAGAGAAGCGATGCGTCCCATGCTTCCAGATACTGTTTATCGCCGTTATGATAAAATAGGTTTTGCTACGCCACAGGAACGTTGGATGGAAGAAAATCCTTCTGCTTTCTTGGAAATGGCTGGACAATGTAAAGAACGATTTCCGGAAATTTTTAATGCCAATTGGAGCACTTGGGTGGAGCAGATTTTAAATAAAAAGCAGAAAAGGCATTATCAGATATTATGGCGAGCGATTTGTCTGGAGCGCTGGGCGAGTTTGTATTTATAATTTTTAGTCCGTATCCTTTAAAAGCTGTATTTTTACTTTTCATTTAACTTACTATTGGGATGGCAAAGAAGAAAATTATACATGTTCAGGGACGAGAACTAACCCTGATTCATAAAAAGGATCAAGAAGAATACATATCGCTTACAGATATGGCGCGAGGCTTAGATGGCGATCCCAGGGACTATATCCGAAATTGGCTTCGCAATGCCTCTACCGTTCAATATTTAGGGGTATGGGAAAAAGTACACAACTCTGATTTTAATGTGGTGGAATTCCACCACATTAAAGCTGAACTAGCGGATAACACCTTTTTAATGTCTGTTTCCAAATGGATAAACCGCACAGGGGCAGTCGGAATGGAAGCCAAATCTGGACGTTATGGCGGGACCTACGCTCATAATGAAATCGCTTTGCAATTTGCAACCTGGCTAAGCCCTGAGTTTCATGTGTACCTAGTCAAAGAGTTTAAGCGTTTAAAAACGGAAGAAGCAAAAGCCCTGGATACGGATTGGGATGTTAAGCGCATCATGTCAAAGGCAAATCATCGCATTCATACCGAGGCGGTAAGAACCCACCTTATCCCGCCCAAAGTTAAACACACAAAACTCGAAGGACTGTACTTTGCAAGTGAGGTTGATTTAATCAATATGGCATTATTCGGTAGAACCGCAAAACAATGGAGAGTCGCAAACCCTGATCTAAAAGGAAATATGCGTGACCACGCCACGAACGAACAGCTTCTTGTTTTATCCAACCTTCAAGCCTTAAATGCAAGTTTACTCGAATGGGGAAGTGATGAAGTACAGCGATTGGAATTGCTGAATAAAGCCGCCATAGACCAAATGTCTGTACTGGTTAATTCCAGTTCATTGAAAGCTCTGGATAAAACAAAAAAATTGAACAAACCAAAATAGCTGATTGTACTATTATAACAGGTAGGATAAAACATAACTGATATATTCGCTTTTAATTTGGTGCCGTAGAACCAAATTAAAACGATCCTTGGATACTTGTTCCCAAACCTTCCTGAACTCATCCGTTTACTTTCCTCGTTTTAAAACCGCCAGAGCTCTCCACCATCGATTAGAATACCTGCTAGTCCGTAAATAGGCCACTCTTTCGCCTCCAAAATCCCGGAATACACCTTCAATAGATTCTATCACAGATCCTTCAAAATCAAAAGTCAACCCTTTTTTCATAGCCAATTGTATACTGTTCCAAAGTAGCAGTTGAATGGCACCTCCTTTTCGCAAAGTAGTATGCCCGCCAAGTGCCAAATTATAAAGCGTTTTTTGGTCCCAAACCAGGTAAATTGCTGCATGAGTCATTCCATCTTTGTCTCTCACTATCAATATCTTACGTTGTCCTTTCTCAGATAATACTTGGTCTATTTTTTGAAAAAAGTCTAAAGAATAGGGCATTTTTATGCCTTGCCGATCAAAGGTCATTTGATTAACCTCGTAAAGCTCTTTTGCAGAAAAAATCTCTGTGAGCAACAAGCTTTGTTCTGCTTTTTCAATTTTATTGCGAACGCTGGTTTTCATTCCGGATTTGATTTCGTCGAGCGGTGTTCCGGAAGCAATTCGATAAGTATACCAATTGCTACAATCATAGTCATTCCAGATAAAAGGCAATCCATTATTTAATTCTACTGGATGGTGGTGAACAGCAAAAGCGACTTTGGGTATTTTCTTCAGGAGCTCTCCCAATACCTTTTTTTCAAAAGCATAACGACTGGTTTGTTTTTGAAGGTTCTTTGGATAATTGATCCAAACGCCCAGGTATGGGGTAAGCTTCGGAATTTGAATCATTTGGATGCCAGACCTGGTGAGGTAGTAAGGTAGTACTCCTGTAATTTTACCTCCCTGATCGAAACTTAGGACTACTTCCCAATCTCCATTAACACAGACTTGATCCAACCACCAAGGTTGGAAGAAGAGCGGAAGATCAAAAGTCTCTTCACAGAATTGGGTATATTGTGCCTTGTTGTCTGACATGGATTTATTAGAAAGTCGAACTTAAAGAAAAGATTATTTTGGGGAAAGGGAGGAGGAATCGATAAATAATTTGATTTTTGTGATTTTTGAGAAGTGGATATATTTTGGGCCTTGGGAGGGATCCCACCCAACCACCACCGCCGACATCTGATTTTTTAAATTTTTCATGGCAGCATAGCTCCGCCAATCCATGCTAAAATCATTTGTCGCAATAGTTATCCAATCTTGTTTCTTCTTCCAGAAGCTTCTACAGAAAAAGAGAAAAGACGTAACATAGACGCAACCAAGATATAAATTCCATAAATTTTGGGGTGTGTTTTTTATATTTTTATTTTTTACTTTGTATTAGGCTATCTATCAATAATTTATGTTTATCTTTTTTATTTATGCCTACGTCAATTTAGTTGTGTTTAAACAATAGGGAATCTAGAGATGCTCCAAAAGAAAATTGAAAACCTGCTTAAAAGAATTCTTCCAGTCAATCGATACTTTCATCGAAAAATTTGTGCCGGGACTAGTCTTTCTTTAGATTACCCGCTCAACAAAGAAGCGATTGATATTTTGGTCGCCATTTTTATTCATCGAGAATATGCAGATTATTTTCCCATGCAACAATCTGCAACGGTAGTAGACGTTGGTGCTCACTTTGGTTTTTTTTCTTTTTTCGCTGTTTTGAACTTGACTCCCGATTCCAAAATCATTGCGCTCGAACCTTCCGGAAGTAATTTTTCTATCCTTCAAAAAAACCTGCTGCAAAATAATTATCCAAATATCCAAGCTTTAAATCTTGGTCTGGATGCTCAAAGTGGCGAGCGAACTTTTTATGGTGGCCTTTCTTATAATCATTCTTTTTTTAGTGATCAGAAAAAAGATCCGATTACGATTCTAACATTATCCCTCAAAGATTTTATACAAAAACAAAACCTGGAACAGATTGATTTTTTAAAACTAGATTGTGAAGGTGCCGAATTTCCGATTCTATTGCAGGCCGATGCGGAGGACTTGAAAAAGATAAAAACGATTTCGATGGAATTTCACGATCTACCGAAGGAAGGGTATACTTCCTTGCAACTGGTTCGTCATTTGGAGCAATATGGTTTTAAAATCGTAAAGTATGAACACCATAAAGATTACTCTTTTCAGAATTTAAGTTTTGGAAAAATCATTGCTACAAAATAGCATTGATTTGCAGCTCGAGTTTTTTAGCTAATACTTCCTTTTCGTGAGCCTTCAATAATTGTGTTGCTTTTTCTCGGATGCCTCTAAATGTTTTTTCTTCAATCCAGCGCAACAATAATTGAGAAAGATCCTCGACAGATTTGTAAGTCTTGGTCATTTCGGAAAGAGGACTTTCCAGGGGATAATATTGGCTAATGAGTGCAGGTATTCCAAAGCGAATCATATCATTGATGCCTCCGGAGATATTGGTGTGTCCATAAACCTCCCGAATGATTCCCAGGCGATAAGATTCTTTTAAAGGAAGTATTAAAAAATCGACTGCTCGCAGTTGTTGATCAAAATCTTCCTGAAGAATAAAGCCAGGACTGTATTGAATTTTGAAATTCTCATTCTCAATTAATTGAAATTCTTTAATTAGTTTTCGGGCATATTTACTTTGGGCACCACCTAAAAAAATTAGTTTTACCTCTTGTTTCAACTCCGGAATGATTTGCCGAAAGGCCGCCAAAATTTTTTTATAATCTCTCCCCTCCCCTCTTATCGTTCCTGGAATACCAATGGTCACTATTGTTTTTTTGATCAGTGCTCTCTCTGGTAATTCTTCAAAAAAAGTAAAAGGTAAAGGACTAATTGAATGATATTTTTTATTCCATTTTTCCTCTTTGCTAAAGTAATTCATCATCGAAGATCCTGCCAGACTCACAAAATCAAAAGCGTGGACTAATTGTATTCTGCGGTGACCTTCTCTCATTAGGTAGAAAAAAATTAATTTCCCAAAGTCTTTAAATATCTGAGGAAATTGTTTTGCTATGCTCCAATGATTCTTGGCATCAAAAAAGGTATTGCCATTATGGATAATCAGAATGGTTTTTGGCTTTAAAGCAGCGATCGGAAAGTTTTGAGAATCCATCAATGTGACAAAGATGGCCAAATCACATTCATCAATCTTTAACCTTTGTTGTTGAAGAAATGAAGGAGCATTTTCTTTTCCTCTAAGCTGCCATTGAATTTTGGGAAGTTTAGCCAATTCGTAGCAATCGCTTTTGACTTGTTGATTCGTGAATACATTGATCTGCCAGCCAAGGTGTAGAAAGAGCTGAGCAAAAGTCCGGAGGACTTCGCTGTGGTGATGTAGTTCTATTAAGGCTAGTTTTTTTTGCATATATTCGCCGACGGTGATAAGAGTATACTTCTATTCGCCATGCAAAATATGGAAAATACCCAAAATGAGTAGCGCTCCCCTTTTTTCGATCATCATGCCTACCCACAATCGGGCTTCTTTAATTCCTTTGGGGATTAATAGCATTATTAATCAGGTTTATAAAAACTGGGAATTGCTCATCATCGATGATGGATCCATAGATGAAACAAAAGCAGTAGTTGACGATTACCAAGATAGTCGAATCAAGTATCATTTCCAGCATCATAAAGAAAGAAGCACCGCCAGAAATAAAGGAATTAAGTTGGCAAGAGGTCAGTATATCTGTTTTATAGACGACGATGATTATCTAATTCCTAATCATTTGGAAGTATTCGCAAACGCTGTAAAAGAAAATCCTTCCAATTCACCAATACTAAGAGTTGGTTATTTCCGGGAAGCGAAAGGAAGCAAGACCAGTACTCACCTTTATGACCCTCAAAAAGGGATGCATCCGGCACATTATGCTGCGCTTCATTTTTGCGGTGTTTGGAGTTTGGCTATCCCAAAAGAATATTTACAGGAACATCAGTTCCCTCCTCAATTTCGCCATTGGCAAGATACTCATTTGATCATTCGACTTTTAGCTTTGTATCCTTTTAGGCAACTTCCCGAGTTTACTTATGTTTACCGTATTCATGATGTCATGGGTTCTTTACGGGTTTATCAGGAAGCAGATGTAGCAGCGAGAATTGAATCGAATGTAGCAGCTATGCACCATCTTTTTGAAAATTACGCTCCTTTGGTCCATCCTGTTTTGCCCGCGAACCTCCATCATTTTTTGGTTTGCGAAAAATATGTAGATCATGCTCATGGTGCCATGATTACAGGAAATCTGAATTTGGCCTGGTCTTTATTTCGGAAATCCTGGAAGTACAATACTGGCCATTGGTTTTATTGGCGGTATGTTAAGTTTTTAATTAGAATGCCTTTGAAGTACTTGACTGGTTATCCAAAACGGAATTAGACTACTAGACCTCTTTTTGTCTCACGTTGATAAGCGTTACTAAGTCTTCCATAAACTGGCGATTGAATTTGAAGTTCAAGAAGAGATAGCCAGCTGCTCCTATTACAAAACAAAATATTATTTGCACCAGTTTGACATCGGTCAAAAAGGTCGAAAGTTGATAGGGAATAAAAGTGATCAGCAGCACTAGTATCAATGGCTTCAACAATGTTTTCAGGTATTGAAAAAAGCTTATCGGAATGAGTTTTCTGATTACTAATAAATACAATGGAAAAATAAAAAACAATTGCAAAAAGATCAGACTACTCACCACTCCTTGCAATCCCCATTGGGTACTAATGTATAATGTGGCAGGGTAAAGTAAAAAGCCTATAAAGTTCCAATAGAATCCTAAATCGGCTCTGCCTGAAGACAAAATCAATGACCCTATTGGATTTCCAGTACTGTAGATTAGATAATAGATACAAATTCCTTTAAACACAAAATCGTAACCTTGCCAGGATGCCCCTAGGAAAAAAAGGTACACCGTTTCTGAATGAAAAAAAAGAAAGAGGTAGATTGGAAAATTAAGTGTGCAAATGTAGTTGATCTGTTGAAGGTATATTTCTGCTAATCTTTTTTTGTCCATCTGGATTTTGGACATTAAGGGAAAAGAAATCTTTGTGATGATCGGATTAATGATGGCCAGGGGTTTGACCAATAATTTTTTGATCACATCGTATATTCCCAGGATTTCTGATCCCAATAATTTTCCAATGATTAGGACATCTGATTGCTTTTTAAAATAATTAAAGACCCCCTCTCCTATTTGGTATACTCCGAATTTAAGGAAAAAGGAAATCTCCTTCAAATCAAAAAACAAACTTGGCTTATATTGTTTTCTTCCCAGATAGATCGACAATAGGGTATCAACAAAAGTCCTGCAGAGAACTCCCACTATCAAAGCTAAAACGCCATAACCTTTAATCGCCAAAAAAACGGTGACCAAAAAAGAAATACTAATGCTCGATAATTGAATGATGGCTAAGCGATCAAATTGCAGTTCTTTTGTAAACAAGACTCGAAACTGACTACCAAATCCGTTCATAATAAAGACCAGTGCCATTAGTTTTAATAACCAGCTGACCTGTGGTTCTTCATAAAAGGAGGCCACCAAGGGACTGATTAAAACCACCACCAAACTTAAAAAAACACCAAAAAAAACAGATAACCAGTATAAGGTAGAAAGTTGCTTCTGATTAATCTTTCTTTTATAAATAATCGCATTATTGACTCCTAAATCCAAAAAGGTATTGGCAAATATCACCACCACATTAACGAGTGCCATCAGGCCAAAATCTTTCTTATCAACATACCTTACCAAGAGGTAAATCTGTAGAATCCCTAAAAGCGTGGAAAATATAGTAACCAACGTATTCCACCTAATCCCTTTAAACACTTGCTTCCTGTTAGACATAACTGCAATCCTTATTCTCCGGATAAAACAACCCAAAAGTTTTTTACCTTATAGCCGGAAAATCCAATTTTTTACATTTACTTTGTTCTGCTTCAAAGGTAGGCTAAATCTGTCAAACCAATGCTTATACTTTTGTTTCTTAAAATTTATTAGACTTTATATCAAAAATAATTTTGAAAATTCTTATCACTAATTCTGTTCCGCTCAATGGTGGTGACCAGGCATTATTGCAGGCAACGGTAGAAGGTTTGAGAAGATTATTATCTGATTCCGAAATAGAATTAACCATCTTATGCAGTGATTCTAAAAATTGCTCTAAATACCTTCCTGACTTTCAATTTGATTGGGACTACGAACGAACTTTATTTATTTATCAAACTACTTTCGGAGAAAGAATAAAATGGGGTATGAGAAAAATACTCTCCTTTTTTGTGAGTCCTAAGCATTTTTTTAATCCCAATGCGCTGACTTCTGGAAAAGCACAAAAAAACGTATATCACTTATACCAAAACGCGGATTTGATTATCTCTTCTCCTGGTGGATACCTCCATGATTTTTATGGCTATGAAAAGAGGTGTATGGTTTTTGATATGGCTTTTCAATTGGAAAAACCGGTCGTATTGCTCGCACAATCCATTGGTCCATTTTGGAAAAAGGATCAACTGCCTTTGCTAAAAAGGGTGTTGCCAAAAATGCACAGTATCATTCTGAGGGAATCCATTTCTTTATCTCATTTTTCACAATTAGGATTGGATACTAATTCTGTAAAAGTAACGACTGACCTGGCATTCACCTTACATCATTTTTACCCGAATTTATATCAAAAAAAAGAAAGAGGTCCTCTAAATAAAATTGCTTTTGCTTTTCGTCCCTGGAAAGATTCTCTTCATGTTCAGGAAATCATTGAGAAAGCAGCAGCTTTATGTGCTTATTTGATCGACGAAAAAAAAATAGACCTCACTTTTTTATCCACTTGTCAGGGTATTTCCGATTATCATGATGATTCTTTGTTTGCAGAAAAAATCATTTCCTTGCTAAATCCGGTGCAGCAAAGTCATTGTACAATTGATCGCGATTATAGTGACTGTTTTTCGCTTATCCAAAAATATGCTGAATTTGATGCTTATATTGGAATGAGATTACATGGAGCGATTTTATCGATGTTGGGAGGTACTCCGGCGATGAATATTGGTTATGAAGATAAAACTCAGGGAATCTTTAATGCGCTGAATTTGACTGATTATCAAGTTCATTATTCTCAACCAGAAACGGTTTGGTGTCAAACGGCTGATTTGTTTTTAAATGACTTGGTTTCTATTGATAGAAAATTGCCAGAAATACTCGACCAGGCTGCAAAAAAAGCACTGGAAAGTTTTATTCCAATCCAGGAATATGTCCGTATGAATTCATAGTTGATTAAGTATGAAAATTTTAATTTTTGCAGAAAGTTTTTCTAATCCAACGGAAACCTTTATTTATAATCAGGTCGTTTCTCTGGCTAAAGAACACCAGGTATTCGTCGTATGCATCAACAGGCTAAACGAAGCTACTTTCCCTTTTTCCAATGTCTTGTCCATCCCCTTTCAGCAATCTTTTTTTAGTAAAAAAAGTAAAGGTCTTTTAGCGCGGATGAATCTTTCCCTTAAATTTAAAAACCCCGCCTTTGCTAAAAAATTGAACGAATTTATAGCTCATTTTTCGCCTGATATCATCCATTGCCATTTTGGTATTCAGGCATTATACCTTGTCGATAATATTGTCCGGAAAGATCTGCCGATTTTCATTACTTTTCATGGTTATGATGCTTCAAAGAAAATACAGGAATCTGTTATTTATAGAAAACGGCTTCAGCTTATTTTGCAGCAAAAAAATATTTACGCACTCTTTGTTGCTCATTCCCTGCTCGATAACCTTCTCAAACATGACATCCATCCTCATTATGCAAAAATATTGCACTTAGGAGTGGACACGGCTTTTTTTTCTAGGCAATCCCATTCCCAAAAGGCACCTTATACTTTTTTACAAGTTTCTAGTTTTACCGAGAAAAAGGGACATGAATATACTTTGAAAGCATTCCAGTTATTTTTGAAAAAAGAAAAGACCTTTAAAGGGAAGTTGGTTTTGGCGGGAGACGGAATATTATTGCCAGCAATTCAAAGATTGGCTAAGTCCTTAGCTCTTGATGATTATGTGGAATTTCCGGGTTTGGTAAATCGGGAAGAAGTAAAATCTTTGATGGAGATGGCTCATGTTTTTTTACACCATAGTGTTACCGCAAAAGATGGAAATACAGAAGGTTTGCCAACCGTCATGATGGAAGCTATGGCTATGGAATTGCCCATTTTGTCGACTTACCATGCCGGGATTCCCGAATTAGTGGAACATGGAATTAATGGTTATCTGGTTGCAGAAAGAGACATTTTGGATTACGCTAACAAAATGTCTGAAAGTCTAAAATGGACCTATTCCACAAAGAACAGAACCAAGGTAATCAAGCATTTCGATTCCAATGTTTATCTGGGTGCACTGATTGATCTTTTTCAGACTACCTTAAAATAACCAGTTTACCAAAGTCATTTTGAAAAAACTGATTCGTATTCGTTTCATATTTTTCAAAATCCTCTCCATTGCTATTTTTGGCCACCACCCGATAAAGATAGACGCCATTTCCTAAGCGCTGGCCATACTCATCCGTTCCATTCCAGGTATAATCAGTTCTATGCGTTCCTACTTTGAGCGGACCAATCTCTTGCTCTGTAATTTCTTTTACAATTTTACCAGAGACGGTAAAGATCTGAATTTTAAAATGGTGAGGTGCTTCGTCTCCGGTTAGGGTGTATACAAATTGGGTGGAGGTTGAAAATGGATTAGGGTAATTGAGTACATTAGAAATGGATTTTTTGGTAATCACTTCAAAACTGACTTTATAATCCAAAGCACCCGATTGGTTGCCGGAAGCATCCTGTGCCTGTACGATCAATTCATAAGTGCCATCCATTTTAAGTTCAGGGTGAACCTCTACAATTGCACGGTTTTTACCATTGGTTGGCGGATAAAATTTAGCCGTGTCTCCTGAGAAATAAATTTGTCTTTGTTTGCCTAAAGGATTTGTCAGGTACACTTTTACGAAGGCAGTATCTTCCAAAAGCAAAAAGGGATTTTCATCTTTGAGGGAAATCATTATCTCTGGTTTTGCAGAAACGATATCACCATCCATGATGTATTCTCCATCAAAAGTAACATCCAATAATGGGTTCCTTTTATCCTCCCTGACTAAAAACTGATAATTGGCAAAGTTGTTAAAATGAAAGCGTTCGGGTTGATCGTCATCCGGATTAACTTCCATCGTTAGATCTATCGGCCCGTATAAATTTCGGGTATCAAATTGATAATTTACTTGTAAGGTATCTCCGGTTTCCAAAGGAGCCAGACGTTGTATTTGAATATCGCTGCTTCCATTGAGCTGATCCGACAGGGCAAAGGTCACTTTTAAACTATCCATATCATAATCTCCTATATTTTCAATGGCCGTTTGAAAACGGAATACTTCCCCTTGCTGTATCGTATCATTATAGACTTGCAACATTTTTGCCGGGTTGACAGACGCTTCGGGGATTCCTTCATAATTTACTCTCCAGTATTTAATATTGGCCGCAGTCCGGTTGATCTCATCTTTGGCATTGGCTTGAAGTACCAAGTAAGGATAATCTTTGGCATCGATAAAATCAAGAGAAAAGCCAGAGGTTTCTAATCCTTCTGCTAAAACTTCCTCGTTCCCAATTTCATCAATTCCAATAACATTTAAAGAAACGGTATCTTCTACCCCACCTATATCGGAAAAGGCCCAATTCAAATCCATCCATTTGGTTGCAGGTCCTATTTTGGAAGAATTGACTGATCCGTCCGTTCTTAATATGGGAAGAAATAATTCATTATATATCGTACCATCCTTAGTATCTGCGATGTTTTCATTGAAAACCTCTTTATCTTTTCTAAGCATAATGGTATATGGCACAGATCCCCGATCAGCTAAAGTCCTCACCATTGTTGCACCTTGAGCCTCCAAGACCTGAAAAATATTTTTCCCTAGTGTTAAAGAATCGTTTGCCCAGTCTTCCGGTTGAAAATCTTCATTAATATTTTTTAAAACTGTAAAAAAGTAAACATAGTTATTGGAGGGAACTACATTCTCTAAAAAATCAATAACCAGTTCTCGCTCTTCTACGGTACTTGTCGGAAAAGCATAAGACCTATTGGTACCATTAGAGGGAGCACTTCCATAATCTCCTGCATTGGAATTTATCCATGCCTTTCCTGTAATGCTATCCGCTACTACAAACGCAACTCCTGATCCTATAAAATCCCAGGGTCTGACGGAGGAGGCAGGAGTTTCAAAATTAAACGTATACTCCGGATGAGAATTTGGTTCTTTTACTTTGTTTTTTATAGAAATAAAAAAACCATTTACCCAAAAGTCAAATTCCGCTCCTTCTTTGACTTCCATTCCTTCAAATTCATCTTTTTTATACTGATAAAAATGAGATTGATTCCAGCCTTTCTCCGCTCCTTCTAAATAAACAAAGGAATTACCATCCCATACATACCCCAATTCTGAATTGATGCTATCCGGACTAATTCGCCAATAGTATACTCTTTCGTTTTGGAAGGTAATATCTGGTGTCCATTCCACTACTCCACCGATTTGAGTAATCTCTGTACTTCGTAGGGAAGGACTGTTAAACAATTCCGTAGTATCAATCTGATAGATATACTTTTGGGTTCCGACCATCGTATTTCGGGTAGAAGATTTTAAGCTCACCTTTGGCGTATTGACAATAGCAAATTCCGGAGGGTAAATAGCTTTGGCACTATTGTCTGTGATAAATAAAGGAACTCCTTTGATGCCATTCCCACTATACAACTCATTATTCATCTCAGCAACAGGTCCCGGTAATTCTTCTATATCACCATCGACATCTACTGTGATAAAAATTCTATTTTGACCGGAGGCAATAACACCAAAATTGGGCACAGTATAGCTCAGTTTAGTGCTAAAACCGGGGGCTTTTATTTTATCTAAAATCAAGTTGACTATATCCCCTGCCGGCAGTTGTTGTTCCACTTTAATTATAAAAGAATCTGGAATATTTCTACCAATATTACTCACTTCTAAATTAATGGTAAAACTGTCCAAAACGGAACTTACTGTAGAAGGCATAAAAGAAATCGTACTGGCATCTACTACATAATCTGGTCCGGGCCTTGGGTTGAGTCGCATGGCAGGATCACCATGTAAGGTAAATTGCTGGTGAAGCGTTTTTACCGTCAAGCCTTTTTCATTGTCAAAAGTCTCCAGTGTTCTTTTCATCACATCTCCAATCCCTTCTCCATACATTTCATTCCCAATCAAATCATAATAACGCTTGGCAAACCGTTCGAGGACAGAGATAAACCCTTGTCCTGTAGAGGCTATAAAAGAAATTGCTCCTTTGTCTTCATAAAAGACAAAGCGTTCACTGATTCCGGTGGCAGAGGTATGAATATTTCCGGAAAAACAACCTAATGAAAACATTAAAGGATATTTTCCATAATTGAAATAATTGTCAGGGTTGTCTATATTAAAATCGAAGGTTCCTACTCCGGAGTGGCCAAAGAAAGTAAGGATGGAAACCCCATTATTGATGAGGTTAAAAATTTCTTCGGATTCTGAAATTTGTACAGGATCGGTGCTGGTTTTATAAAAGGTCGTTACGTCCGCTCCAAATTTATTGTTTTCGATTATCTCTTCCATTGAATTTAAATATCCGGCAATAGCTGCCTGAATATTAGGATCACCTCCACTCAAATGTAATATGCGCTTTTGCCAAGCTCTGTCTGCATAAGTTTGTGGCAAATTTTTATTGCCTTCTAAAGTCTGAATTTTGTTCAGGTAAATTTTAATGTCATCTGGGCTCCCTACTGCCAGCCTTCCCAATGGAAAAATAGGTACACTGGAAGTATTGGAAGAGAGCAATAAATTATCTGCACCAGGCACTCCGAAAGTCGGGACATGGAAAGATTGATTAATCGCCAAAGACAAGTCTTCATTGGTTCGGGAAAAAGGATATTCTCTCGCTTTACCAATTATAAAAAAATACTTTAGAGGGTTTGTCCAGTTCTTTTTGATATAGTGTGCGAAATTTCGAATCGAAATTGGACTGCGGTCAATACCGTATGCATACTGGCCATATAATTGTTCAATGTCTACAATGATGGGTTCATATCCTCCTCCTTCTGTACTGGCTCTATAATTGGCATATTCCTGAACCCAATTTCCTCCATTGCCATCATCATACAATATCGGATGAGAAAGGATTAAATAATCTGCCGTGGAAGAAGAAAAATCTATAAAGGACATCTGTTCCAAAGAATTGACTGTTTTTATACCTCCACTTGTACTGGCAATACAATAGGTATTAGTAGCATCCTCTGGTGGAATGGCTAGTTTTACCAGATTTGTTCCATTATCGAAAGCAGCAATTAT
>JAVJHY011014797.1:0-15645 GCA_035593235.1 Phascolosoma agassizii | reverse complement strand
CGGTAATATTACCGAAGGCGAGGCGTTTCTGAAGGTAGCTTCTGATCTTAGACCTGAATCATGGAATATATTTCGCCAATCGATGAACCTTAAGGAAATAGGCCCAATGGGTTTAGCGGCGGACGAAGCGTTCTTTGCGCGCGTTGACGCCCTCGGCGCGGGGCGCTATTACCCACCGCCTGACATCGATGGCTTTCCTCGCGAACTCGGGTTCGAACCTCCGGACTAGCAGCTTCGAGGGGTGTCGCTTGTCGCGACACCCCTGGTTCTCACCGCATGCGATATACAACAGCTTGAGGTTAAACAATGTACGACGTTAAATTTGGACAGTTTTTAATCCCTAAAGATATGCGCGAAGCCGAGGCGGCTGCGCAACGGGCGGAGTCTCAGGGGTTTTATTCTGTATCGCATAACGACCATTTTTATTCTCCGCTTGGCACGCCCGAGTTTCATCAACTCGAATGTTGCACAGTGCTTACCGCGATGGGCTTGGCAACGGAGAGAATTAAACTCGTACCCGCTGTGATCGCTGCATCGTTTCGCACGCCCCCATTGCTGGCGAAAATTGCCACGTCGATAGATCTTGCGACGAACGGTCGGTTTATTTGTGGGCTCGGCGCAGGCTGGCAAGGCAAAGAGTACGAGGCACACGGATACCCATTTCCACCACTAACGCAGCGCCTCGAAGAACTGGAAGAAACCGTTCAAATTTTAAAAGCCATGTGGACCCAAGCCGAACCCGCATTTAGCGGCAAACACTTCAAAGTTCATCATGCTTACAACAACCCGCGTTCGATCCAGCAGCCGCATCCGCCAATTATGCTCGGCGGCTCCGGCACAGGTTTGCTTAAAATTGCTGCTCGACATGCAGATATTCTCAATATCATCCCGCCGACCGGAAATGGTAAAGACTTCATCAACGACCCAATCGCGACCGTCAAATTTGACATGGCAACATTGAAGAAACGGATCGGGAAGTTACATCAGTACTGCCGCGATATCGACCGTGACCCCAACGATATTGAGCTTGGTGGATTATCGTTTGTCGCGTTATCGACGGACGCGAATGACCCTGCGCTACGCGAGATAGCAACGAATCTAGGGTTTCCTGATTACGCAAGCGCGCAACGCGCACCAGTCGCGCTTATCGGCACCCCGGACGAAGTTAAAGCAGAACTGCGCAAACGCATCGAAGAAACTGGCGTTACGTATTACATTCTGGCATCACCGTCGCAGGCGTCGATAGATCTATTCGCCAACGAAGTTATGCCTGCATTCAGCTAGACCGAAAATTTTCTGAGCGGACTGTCAATGTTAATCCATGCGTGAAAGCGCCTGAAGGATGCTAACCAGAACGCTATATCAAACCCTGGGTTTCGGGTTTGTCGCACTCGCCGCGGTGGGGGTTTTTCTACCGCTATTGCCAACGACCCCGTTCTTATTAGTAGCCGCGGCGTGTTTTGCGCGGTCCTCGCATAAATGGCATGCGTGGCTGTTGTCCAACAAAATATTTGGTCCGATAATTTCCAGCTGGGAGACTAATCGATGTATTTCCTGGCGAGCTAAACTCGTCGCTATCGTGTCGATGTGCCTAGTCGGCGGGTACTCAATTTTCTTTGCGATCGATCATCCAACGGTAAAAATTCTCGGCGCGATCGGTATCGCAGCCGGTCTGATTGCTGTTACCCGTATCGACACTTGTCGAGGCTCGCGCCCATGAGATTTGACGCCACAACCGCCTAAGATGCAGTAATTTTCCCTACCGATATAGTTAGATCGTGTACGCGACGCTCATCCGTCGTCACACGAGATTTCCTCGTAGCCGATATCATCTTCGAAGCCGCTAACCGGTTTATACCCTGCCGCCTCAGCCTCTGGGATCTGGCGCTCGTCGATGCCGTGAATATTGATGTGTAGGGTCGTGCGGCCGCACAACGTGGGGGCCAGAATGCCGGTGATAATGCCGCACTGCGAATCGTAAACGGTGATCGCCTCGGCTTCTAGTTCAGACTCTGTGTCGTCAAGTGGTCTGCCGCTATCGTCTTGACATTGTTTGCGCTCTTTCGTGACATACACCTTGCGTACGGTGATTTCTTCCTCGTCGACGACTCGTTTTACGCCGTCGTTGTTTCCTCCAGAGAAGATTGAGCAAGCGCTAAGCATCAACCCACACAAACCGACACCTACTAATCGTATTTTCAATTTCTACTCTCGTAATCGATGTTCAAACGGGTCGGAATACAACCGAACCCTGTTACAACCGTCTACCCCTGACGATATCAATCGCAATAACGCCGTCGACGTTGGCATTAGTACTTCGCGGTGCTGCAAGAACGCGGCAGTATACAATGGTAGCCCGCTGAATTTTGACTTTGTTGATCACCATCGCCACATCGGGCGATGGTGTAATCTCACTCGTATTGAACCGACCACGAAGTCATTTTTGCGGAGTGGCCTCATTCCTCGCCGCCCAGTCATCGATCCGCTGTTGGACGTTGCGCCGCGCGACGCCACTTGCATTTGGGGTAACATTATCGCTCATGAGATCGAGATAGCTTTTAGCACTCGCGCTGCCGCCAATATGGGCGTAATACATCCAGCCATGGGCTTGGTGATAATCCTGCGGTACCCCATAGCCGTTTAGGTGCATCACGGCCAAATTCCGTTGCGCGTCTGGATGCTCAGCGAGCGCCGCCGCTTCGAACCATTTCACCGCCTGCTCGAAGTCGCGATCCACGCCGGCACCGAGATAGTAATGTAAACCGACATAATTTTTGGCTACAACATCGCCTTGTTGAGCGCGTTCGTTAAAAATCTCGAACGCCGAATCGTAGTCACCGTTTTGGAACATTTCGAACGGATCGCTACTCGAACCGCATCCGGCGAAAAACACACCGACGGACATGAAGCTCAACAAATATAGGTAATTGGTCTGTGTGAACATTATCCTAGCTAAACATATAGCATTAACTCAATTGTGCTCTATCGCGCGCCAGTTCCATTCCGATGACTACCCGCCCACGAAATTAATCTAGCGATAGCTACTTAAATGGCAACCAGCTCTATCGTCAAAGCCAAGCAAAAGGTTAAACTGCTCTCATTATGACGGAATCTCAATTCATTCTAGCAGTCGCTGTTGCTTGCCTATTATTCGCCGGCCTTATAATCGGTATTGTCATCCAAGGTCGCCGCCGAAAAAATCAACAAAGCCAGCAAAATCAGCCGCCTGCCAAGCAGGCCACGCCCAAGGTGGCTACGATCGCCGCCGCCGCGACACCCGCTTCGCCGGTGCACAACCCGTCTACCGCAACCCTAGCGGCGTCTCCGGATAAAGCCGACACGATTGTCGACTTGTCTAATTCCGGCGCTGTGACGATCCAGGCGGAAATTACTCGCTGCATCTCTTCCGAACGCTGGGATGAAGCGGCCAAATGGGCGATCCACGCAATCGGGGCCATGCCGGAGGAGGACGGGTTCAAGGTTACTCTGGCGGAAATTTACGCGCGCGCCGGCAACGTAGAAAAATTTGCACCAATGCTTGAAATTCTCCAACCAAAACTCGTGGCTGATCAGACCCAGCATGACCGCTTGCTCGCGCTGGCGACGGATATTGTACCCGAACACCCTCTCGTACAAGCGATGAAGGATCAAAACTTCTCAGCGTAGCGAACGTTCTCTCTTACTTCCTTCCGTAGTTTACGGCCGAGCGATAGAAGGTTTTCGGTTAGTCGCCTAAACTACCAGCTTGTTAGGCGGGTGGAGCGATATTGATGAACAACGATTTACCGTATATGGATCTAGTCGCGGTAGGCAAAGCGATTGCGGCAGGCAAACTTTCGTCCGTCGACGTTACCAATACATTACTCGAAAGAATTACCGCGCTTGACGGAACGTTAAAAAGTTACGTCGCCGTGTTTGCGGAAGCAGCGCGCAGGGACGCTCGACGCGCGGATCGCGAAATCGCGCAAAAGAAGCATCGCGGTCCGCTCCACGGTGTTCCGGTCGCGGTGAAAGATCTATGTGACATGAAAGGCGTGGCGACGACCGCCGGCTTCCCAATGTTTAGCCGAGCGATCGCCGACCGAGATGCAAGTGTCGTTAAAAATTTACGCGCCGCAGGTGCGATTATTTTGGGCAAGCTTCATCTTACTGAAGGCGCTTTGGCCGAACATCACCCCAACATCCCGCCACCGATCAATCCATGGGCACCGAGTCGCTGGAGTGGCGCGTCGTCGAGCGGTACTGGCGTTGCCGTAGCAGCTGGCTTGAGTTTTGCCGCATTGGGCAGCGATACCGGCGGCTCCATCCGCTTTCCGGCCGCGTGTAACGGGCTCGTCGGACTAAAACCAACATACGGCAGAGTTTCCCGCTACGGCGTGTTCCCTCTCTCTGAAACCTTAGACCACGTCGGCCCATTGACACGCAGCGTGGAAGACGCCGCCGCCGTGCTCGGCGCGATTGCCGGACGCGACAACAATGATCCCACAAGCGCCAATGTCGTCGTGCCAAACTATTTATCCGAAATTGGCCGCGGCGTGAAAAACCTAACCATCGGCATCGACCGGAAATACGCTTTCGGTGGGGTCGATCCGGCGATAAAAAAATCAATAGAGCGAGCACTCATCGCTTTCAGATCGGCCGGTGCCGATGTTGTGTCTTTCAAGATGCCGGCTTACCAGGACGCGCTTTCCGCGTGGGGCTCCTTGTGTAGCGCGGATGCTGCGTTAGCTCATGCTGCGACCTATCCGCGCAAAGCGCGTGGGTACAGCGACACGTTTGGCGGTTTTCTCGCCGCCGGGCGGGCTTTAAGCGCGCTCGACTACGCCCGGGCCGAGATCGCTCGACGCGAGATACGCGGCGCAATGGATAGCATTTTTACCTCTGTCGATCTCATGATAAAACCGGTTTACGCGAAATTAAATCCGACGGTGAAGGCGTTTAAGGCCATGTGCGCGAAACCAAACGGTCTGGACGATTTGGTTTTTTTTACGGCGCTCGACGACATGACCGGTGCACCGACAATCACCCTCCCCGCCGGCCTCGACAAGAACGGCTCCCCATTGTCATTCCAAATAGTTGGCCGTCATTTCGAAGAAAGCTTACTGCTACGAGCCGGCCGTGTTTGGCAACGATCGGCGGATTGGCATGGCACACGACCGCCGGTCGGCTAGTGACGTCTAAACACGACGCCAGTAGTTCGCAAGGCGCCTTAATTGAACATAATAAGCTGACGTACCGTATCGCCACTAGTTAGCCGATCGAAGCCCTCGTTGACTTCATCTAAAGTTATTTTTTCGCTCATGAGCTTGTCGACTGGTAGCGCACCCGCCTCGAACATTTCAATGTAATCCGGAATGTCGCGTTTCGGTACACAGCTGCCTAAATAACTACCTTTGATGGTTCGCTCTTCAGCAACAAGATTGACATGCTGTATAGAAAAATTACTTTTGGGATCCGATAATCCGCTTGATACGGTCGTGCCGCCGCGGCGCGTTAGCACGTAGGCGAGCTCCATGGCTTTCTCTGAGCCAACACATTCAAAAGTGTAATCTCCGCCGCCATCGGTGAGCGCTTTAACCTTCTCAATGACCTCGGGATCGTCCGCCGCTAGTACGGCATCGGCACCAAGTTCTGTCGCTCTCTTTAGCTTAGAAGGCAATAAGTCGATCCCCACCGTCTTGCGCGCGCCGGCAGCTATCGCGCCTAGTAACGCCGCCAATCCCGTGCCACCGAGGCCTACTACCACGGCCGTCGCGCCCATTTTCATTTTCGCCGTATTCGCAACCGCCCCCACGCCAGTAATCACGGCGCAGCCGAACAGCGCAGCCTGATCGAGCGGGAGTGCCTTGTGCACTTTCACCAACGAACACTGCGAGACGACCGCGTATTCGGCAAAACATGAGACGCCGACATGGTGGGTTACGTATTCTCCGTTTAAACGGATGCGGCGCGCACCCCCAAGTAAGGTACCGCCGGCGTTGGCCGCCGCGCCAGGTTCACACAAAGCCGGGCGCCCTTCACTACACGGCCGGCACGTGCCGCAACTCGGCACGAACACGAACACAACATGGTCGCCGGCGGCGAGCGCGGTCGCGCCGGGACCAACGGATTCAACAACACCGGCCGCCTCATGTCCGATGACCATCGGCAATGGCCGCGGTCGCGATCCGTTCACCACCGAAAGATCCGAATGGCATAGCCCCGCCGCGGCGACTTTCACCAATACTTCTCCAGTGCCCGGCGGTTCCAGTTCGATTGTCTCAATGGCAATCGGCTTAGATTCAGCGTAAGGCAATGTGCTACCCATGGTGTGTAAAACTGCAGCACGGCATTTCACGATCGATATTCTCCTTAATTAAAATTCACAACAGATGCGCCGACGAAGTCACCGCGAAGGCGCTATCAAACAAGGTTGTCGATAACGCCTCGCGCTAGCTTAGGCAACTTTAGCGACGAAATTTCGCAGATCGTTATTGAATTCCGAAGGCTTTTCCAATTGACAGAAATGGCCGACGTCCTGGTAAATTTTAATTTCTGCTTGCGGGATGTTGTCGGCCAAAAATTGATTTGCCGCGACCGGAGTGGCGCCGTCCTCGTCGCCCGCGACAATTAACGTGGGTTGTGCGATATCTTTGAGACGATCGGAAATATCCCAATTGAACACACCTTTTGGATCGGCCAAGGAGGTGAAAAAAACGTGCTCTGTAAAATTGTCTTCTACCTGGAAACAGCCTTCCATAAACGCCAAAATTTCAGGTTTTTCGCGCTTCGATTTTTCCGACACGGCGCCGCTTAACAATCCAGCGAAAAACCCACGCCAATCGGCTGCAATCGCTTCACCGACTTCTGGTGGTGTATCTGCACCAAGATTCGTACCGCTGCTAAGAATGAGCAAACCACTCACTCGATTCGGCACATCTAAGCTGGTCTGCATCGCGACCATCCCACCAATAGAATTGCCAACTAATACGGCCTTATCTATTCCGGCGTCATCCATAATGGCAACGACGTCGGCGGCCATTTCGTCGATGCCATATCCAGCGGCGGGCTTGTCGGATTGACCGTGGCCGCGGTGATCGACAACAACGCATTGATGGTTGCGAGCAAACTCGAGCAGCTGATTCGACCAGATATAGCGATTCGTACTCCAAGGATGGAGAAATACGATCGGCGAACCTTGGCCAAAACTTTCATAATAGACGTTAACTCCGTTACGATTGACGTGGGGCATGATTCGGTCCTCTAATTTGTTATGTAGGGTCAACCTCGCGCCGGAGCGCAAAGTAAACACTAATACTGGCGCGTTTTGCGCAGAAAATAAATAGACGCTGGCGAAACTCCAATTCTTGTGATCCCTGATGTATCCATCCGTGTTCGGTGTAATTTTGTACGCCCGACCTAAAGACCGTCCTAAACGGTTGTTATTTGCCGTGCTTGTCGCAATTTCGCTCTTTTGCGATCCCGCGCTTGGCGGGCCGCAAGCTATCGCTGACATAGGCGCGACGCTTTTTTTCGATACCAACCTATCGAACAATCGCACCCAATCGTGCGCAACCTGCCACGATCCAGCCCGTGCATTTACAGATGGACGCGAAAACATTGTAGGCGGCGCGAGTTCCCTCGGCGATGACGGTCGCTCCTTGGGTGACCGCAACACCCCGACTTTGGCTTACGTTCACCTAACCCCGACGTTCGAGCTCGACATTGCACAGCAACATCGGGGCGGCTTTTTCTTAGACGGCCGTGCGTCGAGGCTTGCCATTCAGGCGTTAGAGCCGATGACCAATCCGTTAGAAATGGCGCTACCGAACCAAGAGGCCGTTATCACGCGCCTTAAGACCAACCCGGATTACGTAACACGATTCAAATCCGCTTTTGGACCACGCGTTTTCGATAGCCCTCGGCAAACCTTAGAGGCGATCGGCAATAGTATCGCGGCCTTTGAAAGAACCGAGACCTTTGCGTCTTTCGATTCAAAATACGATCGATATTTGCGCAACGAATACACCATGGAACCACTCGAGGAGATGGGCCGCAGCTTGTTCTTTTCGCCGATGACAAACTGCTCGAGTTGCCATTTGCTGCACGTCTCTTCAGTTGAAGCAAAAGAACCGTTTACTAACTATCAGTATCACAACGTCGGTATTCCGAGGAACGTCGATTTGCGGCGCCACAACGGTGTCGCACCTGACTATCAAGACCAAGGACTCGCCGCCAACCCGCACAACCAGGACCCAGATTCGCGCGGGAAATTTAAGGTTCCGACATTGCGCAATGTCGCCGTTACCCCGCCTTACATGCACAACGGCATTTTTCGTCAGCTCAGCACCGCAATCTTGTTCTACAACAAATACACTTTTCATAGCACCCACAGTGATACAAACCCCGAGACGGGCAGCCCTTGGGGTCCGCCCGAAATCGCCGAGACGATCAGCACCGAGCTGCTAAGCGAGGGGCAGCCTATCGATAGTGGTCGAGTTCGCGCACTTGTTGCGTTTTTGAAAACGCTAACCGACGCACGGTACGAGGCGTTGCTCTTAAACGAAGTGAATTAGGGCCTCGCCGACCAGAATGGGCGCTTCTAGCGCCGGTTGGTGAGAAAATCAGTTACGATATTAGCTACCCAGGTCGGACCGATTATGTCCCTGGATTTTTACTGAGGAATACAACTATGGCTCAAGCACTACACCAAACGACAAACATTCGCACCCAAGTCAGTGATGCCGAGTGGCAGGTCCGAGTCGACCTCGCCGCAGCTTACCGCCTCGTCGACCACTACGGCTGGACGGACATGATATTCACTCACCTATCGGCGCGTGTGCCCGGTCCCGAGCATCATTTTCTAATTAATCCGTACGGCATGATGTTCGACGAAGTTTGCGCCTCGGATTTAGTGAAAATTGATCTGGATGGGAACGTCGTTTTATCCAGCGGCTACGATGTAAACCCGGCCGGCTTTTGCATCCATAGTGCGATACACATGGCTCGCGAAGACGCCAAAGCCGTTATGCATTTGCACACCGATGACGGCATTGCCGTTTCAGCAATGGCCGACGGCTTACTGCCCATCACGCAAACTGCGATGGTCATCCGCGAAGAAGTTGCCTATCACGAGTATGAAGGTGTTGCATTAGATCTGGACGAGCGCGAACGCCTGGTAAAAGATATTGGCGATAAACGCCTACTTATTTTGCGCAATCACGGCACGTTAGCCGTGGGGGAAAACGTCTCCGATTGTTTTCTGATGCTCTATACCCTTGAGCGTGCGTGCACGATGCAGGTCAAGGCATTAGGTGCTGGTGTCGCGCTACACCCGGCATCCGAAGCGTCGTTGGAAACGACGAAAATACAGGGACAGTCTTTGATGAAAGCGGGCTCGTTAGATGCACTAGCCTGGCCTGCGCTGCTGCGCATGCTCGATCGCAAATGCCCGGATTTCAGAAATTAGCAGACACCAACTCGGGTACGCCCGTTCGTTCAAATAGCAAGGCCCTTTTCCACGAGTTCGTCGATTAGCTCGCGCTCGCGTATCCCGTCGCTGTCGCCGCCGCGAAACATCAGTAGCCCCGATGAATAGCTCGTACCAAAAGTATTCGCGAGATTCACCACTTGGCCTAAACCCAGCAACAATGCCTGGTCATCTAACGCGCGTAACGGGTGGATGAAGGTGCTCCACAAAGTTCCTTTCGCGATCGCATAACGGGCATCTAACGCGGAGTCAAAATTCGCCTGCAGAATCCGTCGCAAGTTTTCCTCGGTCAGCGCCTCGGCGGCCGTTACCGGCGTTAGTACGCGCAACCGGTTGGCACTTTCATCGGTAATTAGCATCACCGCGCGCCCGTCGAGCACCAACCGCCATTGACCATCGGCGCCAACAATGTCGGTGTCCAAACGCGCGAGTATCTCAGCGATTCGTTCGTTAGTCATTCCGTCAACGATGTCCGTGTCAGGATCTTGTTGTTGCGCACCCGCCACCATGCATTGCCAGCCGATGCATGCCGCGACGAGTATTCTTAATGTTTGCATAGCGACCTCTACGATTCGTTTGCCGATATCTGCCCGCGAGGGCGTGGGAAATCCATTCTTAAACTTAAGATGGAATTTGTTCGACGACCTCGGCTAGTTTGTCTAAATGCTGCTGCGCGCTCAATTCACCACCTAAGGTACGCAAACATAAATGTGTTAAACCTAACTTCCGCCAACCGCTAACTCGATCGCGCCATTCGGCTTCACGAGGCCCAACCACCGCAACCCCAGCCTCTGCACCGATCAAACTAGGATCGCGACCGGCTAAGCGAGCTTCATCGGCAATCCGTTCGCTTAACCCGGTATATTCGTCTGGCGTGCACAGGACGAACCACCCGTCTGCTAATGCCCCTATACGATGGATGACGGGAGCGCTCGGCGTCGACCGCGCTCCGATCCACACCGGAATCGGTTGCTGTACTGGTAAGGGATTAAGGCCAGCACCCGTGACAGAGTCCCATCGGCCTCGGAAATCGACCTGTTCTTGAGTCCACAGTAACTTCAGTAATTCGATTTGTTCATTACAACGAGCGCCGCGTGTAGAAAACGATTCGTTCATGACTTGATATTCAAATTGATTGATCCCAACCCCAACGCCGAGCCGTAGCCGGCCATTGGACAACAGATCGAGTTCGGCGGCCTGCTTCGCCAACAAAGCGGTCTGACGCGAGGGTAAAACAATGATCGATGGCACGAGCTCTATGTTCTGCGTAATTGCCGCTATATAAGACAGCAACGTCATCGGTTCGTGCATCGGCGCGCTGTCTTGGCGGAGTACGATATCGGGGATGCGTAAATGGGTATATCCAAGCTCATCCGCGCTTATCACGAACGCCCGAATTGCGCCGATATCGTTTTGCATCTCCCGAACCGGAAGCGAGACACCAATTTTCATGTTTTCTATGTCGCTATTTAATTAGGGCGTGACGCCAACTGCTAACCGGGCAACATCGATGACCAATGCGCTACCGATTACAAATCATTACGAATCTACGCCGACGCACCGGGGCGTGCAGAGCATGCGGCGTGCCAGCGTTGGGTATTCGCGTTTGCCTCGGGAATGGTCTGTTTTACCCTTTGCGCAAAATCCACAGCGCACAACGCGGTAATGTCGGCCAACGTAAAACGATCAAGCGCGAGATACTCCGATTCACCAAGGCGCTGCTCAAGCAATGCGTAAAATGCGGCGATTCGACGCGCACCACGATCGACTAGTGCTTCGATTCGGGGGATCCCGGTGATGCCCGGCAATCCGCGATCATCCAATTTATCAAAGCCGTTACGAAAATACTCGCCGACAGACTGTTGGCCGGACATCTCCGCAATGCGCTCCCACATTTCGACTTTCGCAATTTCCAGCGGATCGTTACCCAGTAAATTAGGCTCTGGATACAGCGACTCAAGATAGCGGCACATAGCCGGCACTTCCGTAATCACCGTTCCGTCGTCCAATTCTAATGCGGGTAACAAACCTATTCGGCTCTTCGCCTTAAATTCTGCAGAGAGATTTTGGCCGCCTAAAATGTCAATCTCCTCTGTGGGTATATCGATACCTTTTTCGGCAATGAAGATCCTAGCGCGCCGCGGGTTTGGCGCTTGCCCATTGTAAAATTTCATGTGATTCCCTCTGGCACAGCGAGGAATTGAATTGTTGGTGTCTGCGTTCACTGTGCCGCTTAATGATACCCGATGTCTTCGGACGCCGGGAACCCGACATCGAATCACCTACCAGCTCATGACCGATGAAATTGAGCTTCACCTGCCGAAAAACTGCGTGGAGATTTGCGAGTTTCAACCGTAGAACGCAACGGTCCCTAACTGCCCCCAGGCTCTGCGAATCCCCAGCGGCTTCAGCATTCGGTCGGAGCGCGCAATTGATTCGCTCGATCGTCGTCTCTGTGTTCGTAGTGGGCGCAAAAAAAGGCCTTTAGCGAGATCAGCCCGCAGGGAACCGAATGTTGGGAACTGAACATCTATCGCACCAGCGAATTGATAAGCGTTAAGCGGTCCCACGGATAGATACCGCTTAACGCTATTCCAAAATGCCATCTCTCCGGTAATAATCATCCCATGAATAATCCAACCCCTATTACTGCCCCGATGGCCGCAAGCGTCATTAGCGTCGATGTTTCACCTGGCGAAAAAGTCGCTCAAGGACAGCAAGTCGCGGTCCTCGAAGCGATGAAAATGCACCACATTATTGAGGCCTCAGTGACTGGCGAGGTGACAAGTATTAACATCGCGATTGATGACGTCGTCAATGAGGACGATGTGTTACTACTGATTGAAAATACTGGTGATAGCGAGGTTGCACAGGCTCGCAGCGAGACCATCGATCTCGATGCGGCGCGAGCCGATCTCGGCGAAGTGCAAAGCCGCCACGCCCGCACCTTAGATGCGGCCCGTCCGAGCGCAGTAGCAAAGCGCCAAAAATTTGGTAGCCGAACAGCCCGCGAAAACGTCGCTGACTTGTGCGATCCGGATAGTTTTATTGAATACGGCGCACTGGCGATCGCGGCCCAGCGGCGTCGACGCTCGTTGGACGATCTGCTCACAGCCACCCCTGCCGATGGAATGATCGCTGGCTTCGGTACGATAAACGCAGACGAGTTCGGCGCCGATATCGGGCGTTGCGCAGTGCTTGCCTACGACTACACGGTACTCGCCGGCACTCAAGGACATAATAACCACAAGAAAAAAGATCGCTTATTCGAGCTCGCGAAAGAATACGAAAGCCCGGTTGTGTTTTTTACCGAGGGCGGCGGCGGGCGACCCGGAGACGTCGACACCGACGATTTATTCATGAGCTGGCTCGACATAAAAACATTCGCTACTTGGCCGCAGTTAAACGGTATTGCACCGAGAATCGCGGTGAATTCAGGACGATGTTTTGCCGGTAACGCCGTCATATTCGGTTGCGCGGATATCACGATAGCGACGCAAAATTCGAACATCGGTCTCGCGGGTCCAGCGATGATCGAGGGTGGCGGCTTAGGAAAATTTACGCCCGAAGATATCGGACCGATCGACGTCCAAACCGCCAACGGCGTAGTCGACATCGCATGTGCGGATGAAATCGAGGCAACACAGCTGGCTCGTCAAACCTTGAGTTATTTTCAAGGCAGTCGACGCACGTGGAGCGCCGTCGATCAACGTAAGTTACGTCACTTAGTACCCGAGGATCGCCTACGGGTTTACGACATTCGCGCTGTCGTCGATGCGCTCGCCGATGAAGGCTCAGTCATCGAACTCCGAGCGCAGTACGGCAGCGGCATGGTGACGGCATTGGTCCGCGTTGAAGGTCATCCGTTCGGTTTAATCGCCAACGATCCGAAGCACTTAGGCGGTGCTATCGATGGCGACGGCGGTGAAAAGGGCGGACGCTTCTTGCAATTATGCGATGCCTTTGGGCTGCCGGTTATTTCGCTATGCGATACTCCCGGATTTATGGTCGGACCGGAGAGCGAAAAAACTGCCGCCGTGCGGCGTGGCTCTCGGCTAATCGTGGCAAGCGCGAATCTGGACGTACCCCTATTCACTATTGTCGTGCGCAAGGGATATGGTTTGGGCGCGCAAGCCATGGCAGGCGGCAGCATGCATGAGCCGTTTTTCACCATCGCGTGGCCCACCGCAGAACTCGGCCCGATGGGTTTAGAGGGAGCCGTCGAACTTGGCTTCCGCAAAGAACTTGACGCGACTAACAGCCCAAGCGAACGCGAAGCGCTTTATACGCAACTGCTCGCCCGCATGTACGAAAAGGGTAAAGCGGTATCGGTTGCGACCGCGTTCGAAATTGATGCCGTCATTGATCCCGCTGAAACGCGGAAATGGCTGGTCCAAGGTCGGCGCTCGGCCGGTAATCGTTCGGCGAAACGTAGGCGCTTTGTCGATGTGTGGTAGCGTCGTCGGAAAACTCAAGCGTTGAGCGCGGAATTTCCTCATTTCACATTTAGCGGCACCCCGGGACAGCGCGGCGTAGCGTACGGGGAAGCACTACGCGAACGTATACATACCACCTACAACCTTTATGCCGATAGCTTGCTTTCGAAGAGTCCATTGAGCACTCAAGCGATTCAGCAACGCGCAGGCCACCTGCGTCAACTCATCGGCGAATTCTCGACCGACTATCTTACGGAACTTGATGCGGTTGCCAGGGGCGCGAATTTGGCAACTTGGGAAATTTACGTACTAAACGGACGCACGGAAATACTTAACACTCCAGCAGGCGAATGCACTGCGTTATTTTTCAGCGAAACCGCAATTCTCGGTCAAAATTGGGATTGGGTTGCCGAACTCGAAAATCTCGCGGTGTTAGTCACCTGGGTGTTACCCGATGGCCACCAAGTAGTCACCTTCACAGAACCCGGCATGCTCGGGAAGATTGGCTTTAATGACCGTGGCTTGGGCGTATGTCTAAACATACTATTCAGCGAGCATGCACTGGACGGCGTGCCTGTGCATGTGCTCACTCGCGCGGTG
This sequence comes from Phascolosoma agassizii, assembly GCA_035593235.1. Classification (NCBI taxonomy): domain Eukaryota; kingdom Metazoa; phylum Annelida; class Sipuncula; order Phascolosomatiformes; family Phascolosomatidae; genus Phascolosoma; species Phascolosoma agassizii. The sequence continues at coordinate 1,140 of JAVJHY011014797.1, read as the reverse complement.
CTCGATTGCGGTTCAATTGTCGATGCACGCGCGTTACTGCGTCGCGCTGGATACGGAAAATCCAGCCATTTCCTAATTGGCCACGCCGACGGTGACGCCTGCAGTATCGAATTCGCCGCGGGTGAGTCGTTTGAAGTGCAGTCAACGAATAATACGTTTCTACACACAAATCACTGCATTGCTAAGGGCGCCGAGCGCAAATCGGCGATCATCCCGACAACTACCGAACGCCTCCTACAGGGCCAAGATTGGCTCGCGCGTACCAAGGATCGGGATGCTCAAACCATGCGCCAAATATTGCTCGACGATTTCCCGCGTCATCACCTCGTCTATCCCGGTATCTTGAGCTTCTAGCGCCGCGAACTCTTGGTCGTCCTCGGCAGGTGCCGTTTCGGGAACCTTGAACGGTTCGAACGCTTCGCGGTCGGTTCCTTGGCTCACGGCGGCTTCAACATGAACGGACTCGGCGTCTGCGGCGTGACTTTCGATCCCCCGATAGTCCGAAATCATGCTTTTCCCGGTCAGCCCCGCGGGTACAAGAACAGGACTGGCCTGACTAATTTTTTGCATATCGGCCGCATCCGTTCCCGCCCCAATCGCGGCATCGATATGCTCTTTTTCAGCGTCTTCTCCGTGCTGCTCCAACTGCTCGTACAACTTCTCCATCTCCGCAAACTCTGCCTCGGCGGCTGCAAACCGAGCCTCCGAATCCGCATCATCTGGAAGATCTTCGAAGACCATCGCACGTTCCTCCGTGATGGTGCGATACATCGCATCTCGATAATACAACACGTCGTGCGGGGGTTCATCCAGGGGTTCTAACAAGGCAAACACATGGGATACGTCGCGCATTTTAGGAGCTGATACGGGCGTCAGTCCCCGCCAAGCCAGGACTACTTTCCCCTCGTCCACATCTACCCATAATGTATCCGCATGTAGGTCGACTTCCCTAAAATGGGGATCGGCATTTACGCGGTCCTCGTGGGGAAAACACCGGGCACGCATGGAGGGGAGCTGCGTTTTGAAAACAGAATGCTCTGGGTGGAGATTCTCAAACCGAATCGTCTCGTCACCGCGCAAGTACCCGTCGAGTTGTTGATCGACGGGGGCAGCGCTGAAATAGGCGTAGTCAAAATCGGA
>JAVJHY011013741.1:0-15672 GCA_035593235.1 Phascolosoma agassizii | reverse complement strand
TTGCCGACAATGCTTGTTGCTGGTTCCGGGAGAATCGTCACTATCTACGGGAACCTCGGTGACGACGGCCGAGAGCACCTATCAGCATTCGCTTCCGCAAAGGCTGGAGTTGCGCGGTTCACCGAGACCTTGGCAACCGAAATCGCCGGAAGCGGAGTCACAGCGGTCTGTCTCCACCCTGGTTTCGTACGTACACCGATGACCGAACGCCTCGCATCAGGTGAAGCTGGTCGAGAGTGGCTTCCGGAATTCGGTCCTAGAGCCCGAGAACACTGGGGCGACGGTGCGTCCGCCGCAGCGCTTATCAAACGACTGACGGCCGGGGAAGGCGACGGGCTACACGGTCGCATCGTTCATGTCAGCGACGACCTCGAGGCGTTGCACGCTCGAGCCGATGATGACGCTGGACTTCGCCGGCTACGGGTCCACGGTGCATGAGAAACTCCGCCGACATAGCCAACTCCGGGAGGATGGCCGCGATGCGATACGAATTCGGGGATGTCACTCTCGACCTCTTGCGGCATGAACTGCGCCGAGACGGAGAGCCGATCGCCATCGAACCCCAGGTCTTCGACGTGCTCTCGCTATTGGTCGTGAACCGCGAGCGCATGCTGGCCAAGACGGAGATCCTCGACACCATCTGGGGTGACCAGTTCGTTTCGGAGTCGGCGCTTTCCAGTCGCATCAAGTCTGCACGCCAAGCGGTTGGTGACAACGGTCGCGACCAACACATCATTCGCACGGTCCACGGCCGCGGATTCCGGTTTGTGGCAGACGTTGTTGAGGTCGATTCCGATGCGCCCGACGCTCCGGGACATGTGCCGGCCGCGAGCCCAGGTGTTGCCGGTGAAATCGGTGAGGCACATACCTTCCTGTTCACGGACATTGAGGGGTCCACGCGGCTCTGGGGGACCCATGGCGAAGACATGCGAGAAGCCTTGCGCCGTCACGACGAGCTCGTGCAGAGAGCGGCCACGTCAGCCGGCGGTGTCGTCTTCAAACACACCGGGGATGGCTTCGCGATTGCGTTTGAGGACAGCAGCTCTGCGTTGAATGCCGCAGTCGCCATCCAGTTTGAGCTCCAGGCAAGAGACTGGTCGCCGCTGTCGGCCCTGCCTGTACGGGTAGCGGCCCACCGTGGTGACGCGAGGGCGACCGACGGCGACTTCTTTGGCCACACCGTAAGTACGACTGCCAGATTGCTGGCGGCCGCCAATGGAGGCCAGATTGTGGCTTCGGAGGCGGCGGTTGAAGCCTTCGATACGACAGAGAGTGTTGCCACTGTTATCCCGGCGGGAGCGTTCCGACTCCCTGACATCGGCGATCACGAGTTGCTGTACCTCGTCGACGGACCGGGGCTGCAAGTGGATCCGCGCCCTCTGCGGGCCTTAGTTGGCAAACGAACGAATCTGCCCCGCCACCGCCAACAACTCATAGGCCGCAGCGACGAAGTGGCTCGGGCCCTCGAACAAATCCAGTCGAGCGAGATTGTGTCAATCGTCGGCACTGGTGGAGCTGGCAAGACAACCATGGCGTTGACACTTGGTCGCGAACTACTTGCAACTCACCGCGGTGGCGTGTGGCTCTGCGAGCTGGCGTCGGTCACCAGCGAACAGGTGCCGGCAGCAGTGCTCGACTCTCTTGCCGGTAGCGCAGGTTCTGGACTCATTGCCACGGAACAGATCCTCGATCGCCTTGGCCACGAGCCGGTCGTCTTGATTCTCGACAACTGCGAGCAGGTCATCGAGGCAGCAGCCAAACTCACCGAGCAGCTGGTCGAGTCGGCCCCCAATCTGACCGTCCTTGCCACGAGCCGAGAGGCGCTCGATGTCCGCGGTGAGCAGGTTCTTCGGATAGAAGGCCTGGCACGAGGATCCGGCGATGGCCCGGCCGTCGAGCTGTTCTTCCGCCGAGCCAGCGAAGTCACCGATCTCCAACAAGATGACGCAACGCGAGCGCTTGTCACCGAGATTGCCGATCGTCTTGAAGGACTTCCGCTGGCGATCGAACTTGCAGCCCCACGACTCGCCACGCTGACTCTTGCGGAGTTGCTGGAAGCGCTTGGAGATCAGCTGTCCGTTCTCAGGTCTCGACGCCGATACGAGTCGCGCCAGGCTGCGATGGACGACGCCATCTCGTGGTCAGTCGACCTCCTGTCTGAGGCTGAACGCACGACGCTGTTGGAACTTGGGGTGTTCGTCGGTGCGTTCACTGCCGATGCAGCCGCCGCAGTCTGTTCCGACGATGCAGTCCGGCGAATGTTGCATCGGCTGGTCGAGCAATCCGTTGTCTCTCGACTTGAGCTTGACCGAGTGTCTCGTTATCGCCTGCTCGAACCAATCCGCCAGTTTGCTTCCAACCGCATAGACCCTGCGGCGGCGAAGCTGGCCAACGAACGACACGCTAGGTACTTCGCCGAGCATGTGACCTCGCTGGCCACCGACATGCGGGGACCGAATGAGCCGCATGCGGCTGAGGCCCTCACCGCGGAATGGCACGACTTCGGTAAGGCACTCGCCTGGGGAAGAGACAACCACGACCCTGAGATCGCCTTCTCACCACTGATCGCCCTCGAATTCCACCTTCTCTGGCAGCTTCGGATCGAAGGATTCATGTGGCTTGAGGCGGCCTCAGAAGCACTTGGCGAGCAACCTGGCCGCCAGCCGTCGATCGATTTCGTTCGAGCAATCGGAGCCTGGGCCGCCAATGATCTCGACCGATCACACACGTTGCTCACAGCGGCAGTTGACGCAAGCGGCTGGACCGCAGCGAGGGCGTTCCTGCGATTCATTCAAGCATTTGCCCGCAACGATGCGCCGCAGCTACTCGTGGCAGGTGATCAAGGGTGGGAACTGGCACAGACTGACGATGATGAAACCTGGATCATGGCAACCGCAGCGTTCCGTCTCATCAGTCGAGCCATTCACGATCCAAGCGATCCTGATATTGGACCCCTCGCCGATGAGGTCGACCGACAGATCGAGCTGAACGACTGGCCGACCGGTCTCTGTCTCGGCCTACTGAGTCACCTCACCAGAAGTGTGCAAGGCGGCTCTATGGAGGAGGCACGGCCACTAGCCGAGTCGCTGGCACGCGTCGCGGGCGAAACTCATGTCCCATGGTTTCCCATGACCGCTGGTTCGCTGATGGCCAATTTATTGACCCACTACGATCCGCTCACGCAGCTCGAAGTAGCAGCACGAACCGCTCGTACAGCCATCGACGCCGGTGAGCTCGTCCAGATGCCAGCATTTCTACGCGCGATGTTCGTCGCCCTCGAGGCCACCAACCAGCTCTCTACGGCGGCGAACATCTTGGGCCTCATTCCGAGGATTCATGGCGTCGGCGAAGACGGTGTGTTTTCTCCTGGCTACGACGATGCAGTGGCTCGCGTGCGCGACCAGTTGGAGCCTGCTGAGCTCACAAGACTTCTTGGTGAGGGTCAGCTCTTGTCGTTGGAAGAAGCCAGCGCGCTTGGTGATCAAGCACTCGATGACGCCACTCGGGACCGATGAAGGTGCACAACATGGACCCGATCACGGCAGCCGAACTCGAACTGATCGAACGCTCGAAAGCCCTCATCAGATCTGAGCCCGAAACGTTTACCAGGCGCTTCTATGCAAGGCTCTTCAAACTCGCCCCAGCCACCCGCTCGTTGTTCCCCAGCGACATGCACAATCTCCGAAGCAAGTTGGTCGACGAACTGGCCTTCTTGTTGAGCGCCGCTTCTGATCTTGAGAGCTTCGTCGAGCGCTCGTCCGCTCTCGGGCAACGCCACGCCGCCTACGGCGTTCAGCAACATCACTACGAGATCCTCGAAACCGCACTGCTTGGCACGCTCGCCGAAGCAGCCGGAGTCGCTTGGAATGACGAACTCCATGACGCCTGGCAGGCGCTCTATCGTCATATCGCGGCGGCCATGCAGAATCCGACGAGCCACTAGGAGTCTGGTCGCACGGCCAGTGTTCCTGTCCTACAGCGACCGCGAGGAGCTGTTGGTCGAACGCGACATCGAGGTAGCTCACCGGACACCGTTACGTCACTCGCCGTAGGCGATCGCGTTCGCTTCCCCCGCAGCTACCGCGGCATGGACATCCACGTAACTTCTTCGCCAACAAGTGCTCGTCCGCCCACCTCAAACTCGGCCGATTGCCCGACGGCATTGACGAACAGCCACCGCCCACGGTCTCAACACCGGATATAGGCTGACTGTCGATGGGAGATATGCGATACCGCTTCGGGCGGTTCACGCTTCACACGCGTACGCGGCTGCTCGTCGATGATCTTGGCGGCGTAGTTCACCTCGAGAAGCAGGTGTTCGACGTGATCGCCCATCTGGTGGCGAATCGGGATCGTGTTGTCCCGAAGCACGAGTTGCTCGACGAGGTGTGGGGTGATCGCTTTGTGTCGGAGTCGGCGTTGACGAGCAGGGTCAAGTCGGCCCGCAAGACGCTCGACGACGATGGTCGGACCCAGGGCGTTATCAGCACGCTTCGCGGGATCGGCTACCGATTTGTTGCAGACGTCGAGGAGACCGCAGACCACGGCGAGCAGGCTGCGTCGAGTACCCCTTGTACTACCCCTCACTTACGGCTCGCTCCGCCGAAGGCGTTCATCGGCCGGTCCAATGAGATCGAGCAGATCGAGCAGCTGCTAGGCGAACAGCGGATGGTCACGATCGTCGGTCCGGGTGGGGTCGGGAAGACCCACCTCCTCGATATCATCGGGGACCGGCTCGGGCCGCTGTTCGACCGGCCACCGCTCATGCTTCGATTGGCTGAGGTCGTTGATGCGGAAGCTCTCGGCTCCGTACTGCTCGACGCCTCGGGAGCGATACAGCAACCCGGAACAACGGCGGTCGAATCAGCCCTCCGCTACCTGGCCAACTCCCGAGCTCTTCTCCTTGCCGACAACGCCGAGCACATTCGCCGTTCCGTGGCCGACCTCGCTCGATCGATACTTCGTCGATGTCCAGGCGTGACGCTTCTCGCGACCAGCCGTCAACGGTTGAACGTGATCGGAGAGCGGGTCTACCCACTCTTCCCACTCGCCTCCGAAGATGCCGTCAAGCTGTTCATCGAGCATGCCGCCAGCCACGGAGCGACGCTCGACCCCGCCCGAGCGGACGTGCGGTCATTGTGCGAACGACTCGACGGGGTTCCGCTCGCTCTCGAGCTCGCCGCCGCCCGAACCTCCATGTTGGCCATCGGAGATTTACAGCGACATCTTGAACAATATCTGTCGGCGGCGATCGACACCGATGATCTCGGTCGACACGGCAGCGTTGAGGCCGCCCTGGCGTGGTCACTGGCCGACATCTCGGAGACCGACCGTCGCTTGCTGTCCGACCTGACCACCGCCGTCGGGCCATTCGATCTCGAAGCAGCGGCGGCGCTGGCCGGCGACGACAACGTGGCCGTCGGCCTCCTGGCGTTATGCGAACGCTCGCTCGTCGTCGCTGAACCGGAAGCGTCGCAGAGCCGGTTCCGCTTGCTCGAACCCATCCGCCTCTTTGCTGGCGGGCCGGACGAATGGCGGTCCGAGGCCAGAAGGCGACACATCGCCCATTTCGTCGAGCTGGCGGAAGCGGCAGGGCAGCGGCTCCGCTGGACGCCCGAGATCGACCCGGCGATCGATCAGCTCCGCGAGAACTGGTCCAACTTTCGGGCCGCGTTCGACTACGCGGCCGAGTTCGACGACCTCGCCTCGATGAGTCGGTTGGTGGCAGCCGTTGTCGACGTCGCCGAGCTTCGGCTCACGCTCGAGGTCGAGCGCTGGTGCGAGCGGATCCTGGCCCGGGCGGCCGAGTCTCCGGCGCTCGAGGCCGACCTCCACGCCGAGGTCCAAGCGGCACGAGCTCGATTGGCGGCCCATCGCTTCGATCTCGCGCTCGCCTCGGAGCTGGTCGCCCAGCTTCCATCGACGAGCCCGTCGACGAGCGTGATGATGGCGAGAATCTGGAACGCCTTCTACCACGACAGCACCGAGGAGGTTCAGACCCTGCTGGCGGAGGCTCTAGAGAGGAGCGCCGGTACGGGAGGGCTGACGGAGCTGGGTGTCGTGACGATCGAACTCTTTCGCAGCGCCTCTTCCGGTCAGGACTCGAATCCGTCCGTCGATCGTCTGATCGAGGTAGGCGAGAGTGGCGGGAAGACGGCAACCATATTCGCCGAGATCGGTCTCGGGTCGCGCAAGTGGACGGGGGCCCTCGACGCCAGCGCCATCGACGAGTTCGAACGGGCTATTGCCCTGGGAAACGAACTCGGCCACGCGATCCTGGTTGCGTCCGCCGCCTCCTATCGGGCCGTGGTTCTCGCCAGCATTCCCGATGTGGCACGGGCGCTGGCCGGGCTCCGGGCCCAACTCGAATTTGGCATCTCCGTCGGCTATTGGACCGTGGTACTCGCCGACCTACCCATGATCGTCAAGGTCCTCGCCGATGTCGGTGAGAACGACGTTGCGGCCCGCCTCCTGGGTCTTCGCGACTCCACCGGCTACGAAGCAGGTATCTCGCACATCATCGCTGGAATGATGGTTGCGGTGCTCCAGGAACATTTCGGAGATCGGCTGAAGGGTTTGATGGAGGAAGGGGCGTCGCTGACGATCGAACAGGCCGCCGATCTCGCAATCGAGGCCATCGATCGTCATCTACCTGCTCAGGTTCCGTAGACGCACCGCAATTCCTCGGTTTGCATGACGTCCCGGCTAGACCATGGAGTCTTTGATGTCGTCGGCCTCGAGATGGAGGTGGTCGTTGAGGATCTGTTCGGTCGAGGGCGCTGGTTATTGAAGAGCGTTGGCTATTCGTTTGCCACGGTTCCCGTTAGGGCAACGGCTTCGATGATCAGCGATGCGTGGCGTTGTTTGCATCCTTCGAACGCTTCAGCCGTTTCGGTGTTGGCTCCTCGGATGGTGAACAGTCCGTTGCTGTCATAGGTGATTTCGCTACCAGTGCTCTGGCCAATGCAATCTCCCCACTCTTGGAGGATCGAGCGGTATTCATCGTCGGTCACAAGCCGGTCGGCGAGGACGTTGGATTGGGCTGTCGATCCGCTGCCCAATGCCAGCTCGTACAGCTCCGTGAGTCGGCTTTGGGAACAATCGTCGCTCTGTGCGCAGAGGAGCCAGGCACGATCTTGCAATAGATCAACGCCGTCAGCTGCACGCTCGGACTCGGTGTTGGTTGACCAGTGGACGGTGAAGTCGGGAACGATGGCTTCGATCGGCAGTCCGTCGGTTTCGAAGTACCCACCCCACCAGCCGTTGTCAATCTCAGCTGGTAGTTGTTTGCCGTCGCGCTCGATGGTTACGGACTGGACTTCGGGGCCGGCTTGGCCCGCGACATAGATCTTGTCTCGAAGCTCAACCCCGACTTCGACACTGACATCCCCGGCGGCGGCCAGTGGCTGGTGGGCTGCTACGACCGATACGGCCTGGAACCAGATGTCATCACGTTTGGCCAAACCACATGCGACGTGCAACGAGCTTGTGGAGAGCACGACACCGAGCTCGCCGTCGCCGGCAGGGCCAAAGGTGTGCACGGTGCCACCGGATGTAAGGTCGTCGAGGTCATAGGGGGTGGCGACGTCCAGACAAAGTGCCACCACGGTCTGTCTTTCAAGGCCACTGTCGACTACGCCTGGTTCCGTCGGCACCGATTGCATTCCGTTGGCCACCAGACCAGCCAGTCCAATTGCAGCCAGGATTGAGACTGCCACCAGGGCAAGCCTCCCCCATTGATGTGTCGTCTCGGTCGGAGCGTCGGGCCCGATGTCCACAAAGGCGGGGCCGTTGGGCTCGTGCCCGGTCTCTCCAGTCTCGGCGTACCACGATGCAATGTCTTGGAGTGCTGCGGATACCCGCTCGGTTTCGGTGGTCATTGGGGAAGCGCCTTTTTGAGAGCTTTCAGGGCTCGACGTGAATGGGAGCGGACAGTCGATTCGGGACAACCGATGACTTCGGCTGTTTCTCGGACGGACAGACCTTCGAAGAATCTGAGAACAACAACGGCCCGCTGGTTCCAGGACAACGCCATCAGAATGTCTCTGAACTCGATGAGGTAGGAGGGAGCCTCGTTCGGTGGCCGATCAACTGCTGTGGTGTTGACACCATGTCGGCGACGGAGCGCCCCGTACGAACCATTGATCACCGAGCGGCGTACATAGGCCCCGAGGTTCTCAACTTTGGCGGCATGGCCCGAGGTGGCCAGGAAGGCATCGTGAACGATCTCTTCAGCCTCCCAGCGGCGACCGACGAGGATGGCAGCCATCCGAACGAGCGACTCGAATGACGATTCGTAGACGGCCTGCAATTCCACCGGCCAAGCTCGGTCGAGCTTGTTGCTGTCCACTGCCTCGCTGCCCAGTTGTTTCATTACCTCTATTGACGCGCTCGAACGCCAAAACGTTGCACCTGACACTGTGTACCACCAACCCGGCTGCGTGCGACCGGCGGTGGCGCTGCTGCACACCAAGAATTGCTGTAAGTGCATCGTCGGAATGACGTCTACTGGTAGGGTCTGAAACTCCGCTGGGTCAGGCATTTGGTTGCTTTTCAATTCTGTTGAATTTGCCATCTTCTTCTCGTTGTTTGTCGTCGCATATTGGCGACTGACCCCGGCGTTCCGGAACCCCGCACTGCTTGTCGCTTCATACTTCTTCTACGCCATGTGGGATTGGCGTTTCTGTTCACTCTTGGCGATATCGACCGTGGTTGATTTCACCATCGGCCGACGACTGGGAGCCAAGGCCCCGAACTCTCGGATGGCCGGCGGGGTGAGCCGTAAGGTGTTGCTTGGCGTCTCCATGGTGGTCAATCTCGGAATTCTGGGGGTTTTCAAGTACGCCAACTTCTTTGTCGACAGCTTCGCCGACCTGATCAGCGGAACTGGCCTGGAGCCCAACGAGCCCTTCCTGCAGATCGTGCTGCCGGTGGGGATCAGCTTCTACACGTTCCAGACCATGTCGTACACGATCGACGTCTACCGGCACCGGTTGGAACCGATTCATAGCTTCGTGGTGTTCGCCACGTTCGTCGCCTACTTCCCCCAGTTGGTTGCCGGTCCGATCGAACGGGCTCGGGTATTGCTGCCGCAACTGAAGGTCATGGACCGATCGATCAATTCACGGTCCGTGAGCTCTGGGGCGGGACTGATCCTGCTCGGCCTGTTCAAGAAGGTCGTCTTGGCTGATGGTGTTGCCGGTGCCGCCGACCGGGTATTTGATGCCCCCGGCTCGCTGTCGTTCGTTTCCGTTGGTTTCGGAGTGCTGGCTTTTGCCATTCAGATCTACGGTGACTTCTCCGGATATACCGATATTGCCCGCGGTGTTTCCCGACTGCTCGGAATCGAACTAACCGTCAACTTCGCCCAGCCCTATCTCAGCCGGAACATCACAGAATTCTGGCGCCGTTGGCACATATCACTGTCGAACTGGCTCCGGGACTACCTGTACATTCCGCTCGGCGGCAACCGGAAGGGTGTGACCCGGACCTACATCAATCTCATGACCACCATGCTGCTCGGCGGGTTGTGGCACGGGGCGTCGTGGAATTTCGTTGTGTGGGGCGGTCTGCACGGCTTGTTCCTGATCGTCCACCGGCTCCTGCGCCGTGGTCAGGTGAGCGAGGGACCGGTGACCGTCCAGCAATTTCCGTCGATCATTGGCACCTTCGCCGCCGTGTGTCTGACGTGGATCTTTTTCCGGGCGCCCGACTTCGCGACCTCATGGGCGGTGCTCAGAGGGTTGGCACTGCAGTCCGGACCGGTCTCGACAAGGGACGTGTTTGTGGTCAGCTGTGCCTTCATCACAATGATTGCCGTCGATCTTGCAGCCAGGCACAACCTGTTCTCACCCGACCTTGTCAAGCGACGCCCGATCCCGAGCGGAGCGCTGGTGGCAGTATCGCTCGTGGCCATTCTGGCCATGTCGGGCGGCGACCCCCGACCGTTCGTCTACTTCCAGTTCTGATGATGTCATATCGCCGCATACCCCGCCGCCTGCACCGACCCGGCCACACTGCCTCCGGCCGTCAACTGTTGGTCATGGTCGGCCTCGGATTTCTGGCAGCAGCCTGCGGCAGTACATCTCCTGACGGTTACGACGTTGCCGACCGGGTGTTGGCGGCGCTCGACCAGCCGGTCAGCGTCGACCCGCCAGACGATGGCCACTCTGCACAACCCGATCCGTCAACACAAGAAGGCGCGGAATGCACCATCATTGAAGTGGTCGATGAGTACGGCTTCATCAACGAGGTATCGACCTGCCCCACCGAAGCCCCTCTGACCCTGGCCAATCGTGTCGAGGGCCCGATCGATCCGGCTGAAGTGGTAGCGGCGGCAGGCGACTTGCCACTCTGGGTCCACGGCCAGCTGCTCGCCTCTGCGCCCGACCCGGCCCGACTCCACCTGCTCGGCATCACCGAATCGCTCCTGGACCTCGAACAGTCCTGCGGTGTCGACCTGGATGCCTGGACCGCAGCAATGGCGAAGCTCACGGAACAGACCGAAGTGATGACCGCTGCCATCACCGCCGGAGGGTTCGACGACTACATCGCAACGCCGGAAGCGAAGGCCATCAGTCGCTCGCTGTTGGAACGCTCGCTCCTACAGACCGGCTGCGCGAACCCGGCAGGGGGTTCGCCAGTCCCAGCAGGCCAACTCGTCACTAGCGGCACCCTGGACGTGACTGCACGTTCAGTGGAGACGCTGACCGAACTGGGGAGGCTGCTCGACGGTGGCCTGAACAGCTTCCTCTTCCACTTCTTCAGCACGAGCCCGAACTATCACTGGTTGCGAACCCAGCCCGAAAACCTCGACATCGTCGTCTACGGCACGTCCCAGGCAGGCGCCGGGATCGACGTGCCCGTGCTGGCTGACGAGCTATCGATGTCTGTCGGCAATGCTTTCCTGCCTGGCTCACTGGCCGAGGTCCAGCAGCACTGGTTCCCCGAGGTCGAACGATTCGTCGATCCCAGCACGGTCGTCTGGTTAATGGGACCCATCGATTTGCTGATCGGTTGTGAGAGCCGGGGCCGGGAGGAGCAGTTCACCGAACGGCTCGCCAGACGCCGTCGAACCTTCAACGCTCCTGGCTGGTTCGCCGAAGCCGAGCACATCAACCTGATACTGGGCACGCCGGGGCCCGAGAACACCAACCGCGGCAATGCTGAGAAAAAGCCGGCTCCGGTCCAAGCCGACATCGACGCCCACCGTGCTGACTATCGCGATCAGCTGATGGCTCCCGAATTCTGCCAAGCCCGGGCACAGGTGATCAGCCGCTCGGTTGGCCGGATGCTCGAAGATGGGCGCCGGGTCGTGGTTGTCGCAATGCCCGTCAGCCCGCTGGCCTATGAGCATCTACCCGGCGGGCCGCAAGCGGCGTCGGCCGCGATCGCCACGCTACGAGCGGAGTATCTGGCCGAGTTCGACCTCGAAATCTTGGACCTTTCCGGAGTGCTCCAGGACCGGGCTGACCTGTGGGCCGACTACACCCACCTCACCCAGGACGGAGCGGTGGTATTCACCAAAACACTGGCGGCCGGCCTCGAAGGCCTTTCCCAGTGAGAACCACAGGCTGGCCGAGCAGATTCGCGCTGAGTGCCGCTGCCACGTTACTGGCGGCCGAGGTGCTGTCACGGCTGCTCATCGGTGCAGCCCCGCCAACGCTTCGATGGCACGACTTCTCATCGCAGTTAAAGGTCGAGCAGATGGACCAGGTGGCGTCAGCTGAGGTAGTGATAGCCGGCACCTCGATGGCCCAGCAGAATCTGGTACCGGACGTCTTCAGCGCTCACCTCGGCGGGTCGACGGTCTACAACGCCGGGCTCAACGGCGGTGTCCCCGTGGTGATGGAACCGTGGCTCCGGGACCACGTTGTTCCCAGGCTGCAACCAACAACCGTTGTGTGGGCACTGTCGCCGCTGGACATCTCTGCGGTCTATGGCGACGCAACCAAGCGGGCCTACGACGGGGCGCCTGAAACCAGACTGGGGTGGCTGCACACCGCCGACCGGCTGGCGTCGCAGTACTCGGTGATCGTGTCGTCACGGGCCGTACTGCGCGACCCTGCGAAGCTGTTTGGAGACGATGCCGACACCCGGCTTGAACGCCACGACGAAGCGACCAACAGCCTCGGACCCGCAGGGGAGCGGATCGACTTTCGTGTCGAAATCGGCTCCGCGCGTCAGTCCGAGATGCGGGGACGGATACAACCGTTCCGCGTCGACCGGAACGACTTGGCGGCGGTCGCCCGATCTGTAGAGTCGCTCCGGGCACATGGGACCGACGTCGTCTTTGTCGAGCTGCCGGTTCCCGACCGGTTTGTCACCCTGTTTCAGCGGAGTGATCAAGATCTGCAGCTGTCCAAAGCCGCCATCGCAGCGCTGGGAGACGAACTCGACGTCCCAGTGATCACGCCGAACGTTGACCTCGACGATGCCGACTATGTGGACTTCACTCACCTCGGCCCGACGGGCGCCCTCCTGCTGAGCGAGAACGTCGCTGCGCAGCTGGCTGCCCTCTAAGCTTAGAGGAACCAACTCAGCTTGTAGAACACCCAGTTGGCGGCCCGCTCGGCGCCGGAGGGCTTGGTGGCCAGTGTCGAGATAGCGATGTCGGGGTCGAAGATCCGCTCTCGGAACATGTCGGCGGTGGTCGGGCTCTTGGCCACGAGCGCCACCTCGAAATCTCGGTACAGCGACCAGGCATCGAGGTTGAGAGTCCCGAAGTGGACGACGTCGTCAGCGACGACCACTTTGGCATGGACCACAGCGTCCGGGTACTCCCAGATCTCCACCCCGGCATCGATCATGCCTGAATAGAAGTGCTCGCCAGCCCGCTGTGCCGCTCCGCTGTTCGACTCCTCCGATAAGAGGACTCGCACGTCCACCCCCCGCTCGGAGGCGCCGACGATGCGGTCGACGATGTCCTCGTCGGTCAGGTAGGGGTTCATGATGTCAAGGCGCTGCTGCGCGTCATCGATCATCTCCCGCACCTGCTGGGTGGCCGGGACCGCGGTCGGCGATGTCGATACGGATGTGTGATCCGTTTCGGACCGCGCGTAGTGCCAGGCCGGCGGTGGTTGGTGTGTGGCGCAGGGCGTTGCGGATCGTTGTTGTGAGCGCTTGGGTGAGCAGTTCGGGATCGGCGCTGATGTGGAGGCCGGGTTCGATCGTGGTGGTTGTCCGGCGTTCCGGTTGGATGGCGGAGGCGTCGCTTGCCAGGTCGCGGAGCAGGGCGTTGAGGTCGACGTCGGCCCTGGATAGTGGGCGCCCTTCGTCCAGCGACGCCAGTGTCAAGAGTTCGTCGACGAGTCGACCCATACGCTTGGCTTCGGCTCCGATTCTTTGCACTGCGTCGTCGACCTGCTCGGGTGTAGTGAGGGTCCCGTTGGCGTAGAGCGCTGCGTAGCCCTGAAGCTTGGTGAGTAGTGTAGGCAGCTCATGTGAGGCGTCGGCGACGAAGCGGCGCTGTTGGATGTCAGCGGCCCAAGCCGAGGACAACACGATGGTCTTCCTCATGCTCGGAGCCCTCGCTGTGATCGCCGTACTGCTATTCGTGTTCTTCCGATCCGGCGTCGACCTGGCCGTGGCCCTCGCGGGCCTGGGGATCACGGTCGTTGGCACCACGGGTGCCCAAGGCCTGATGGGGCCAAACGGTCTGGGATGGATCGGTGACCCGAACACGATCACGACGATGGTGCCGATCATCTTGATCGGGCTCGTTGTCGACTACGCGATCCAGTCGGTCAGCCACTACCGCGAGCATCGGATCGCCGGCGAGGATGTTGCCACCTCAGCGTTCCGAGGTCTGCGCGGCGTGCTGCTTCCTCTCGGGCTGGCGGCGGTGACAACGATCATCAGCTTCCTGACCAACATCACCTCGCTGATTCCGGCCAACCGAGACTTTGGTGTCGTGGCCGCCTTTGGCGTGTTCTTCGGGCTTGCGGTCATGTTGACACTGGTCACCGCGACGCGGGCCATCCTTGACGGCCGGGCCGAGGCCAAGGGCGTGTCTCGGAAGGTTCGGCCGATGGCTGATGCCATCCCCGGTGCCGGCACTGTTATCGAGAAGATCGGTGGCTTCGTCACAGCGAAACCACTGGCTGTGCTGGTCGGAGTCGGTGTGGTAGCCGTCGTGTTGTTGCAGGCGTCGACATCGCTCAACACCGTGTTCGATTCCAACGACTTCATCGCCGATGAGCCGACGCTCGCTGACGTCGAAGCGCTCCAGGAGGCTTTCGGTGGGCAGAGCGAGATCGTCACGATTTATGTCAACGCCGAGCTCTCCGACGACCGGACCCTGAGGAACCTGCTCGACGTCAACTCCGCGTTCAGCGATGAGCTGTCACGGCCGACCGGCGCTGCCGGCCCATCACCCAGTCCATCGGCAGCTGCGGGCAAACGACCCCGAAGGCTTCGCCCAGGTGGCTGTCCTGAACCCCGACGGGCTGGATGAGACCATCTTGCGGTTCTCCGGGCTGATCGGCGACCAGGAACGCACGATACAGATGGTCGACGACATCGAGGGGCATGTGGTTCGGCGACCGTGACCAACTCACCGCCGCCTCGGCCGACATCATCGGCGTGGAGGTGACGACGGCAATGACCGACAGCCAGACAACCTCGATCATCGCCACCATCGTGGCCGCCCTGATTGTGCTGATGTTGTTCTTCTGGGCCACCGAGTTCAAGCCGATGCTGGCCGTCATCGCTGTCCTACCGATCGGCCTCGTCCTCATCTGGGTACTCGGCACGATGGCGCTCACCGGTATCCCTTTCAACGTGATCACCGCGCTCATCACTGCCCTGTCGATCGGGATCGGGGTGGACTACACGATCCACATCATTCACCGGTTCACCGAAGAACTCGAACACAGCGGTGATCTCACCCAGGCAACGAACAACACGCTGCGCACCACCGGCTCGGCGCTCGTTGGCTCGGCACTGACGACCGCTCTCGGGTTCGGGGTCCTGTTGTTCAGCCCGCCCAACACCAGTGGCGCAACACCCAACCGGATCATGCGAGCCCCGACCCCATCGCCGCGGTCAAGGTGCGGGCCTCGATCCATGGGGACTAGACCGATGGCTGCGCTTACCGCCACCGGACTGACCCGTCGGTTCGGAGACCTGACGGCGGTCGACGACTTGACCTTCGAGGCCCCCGCCGGCGGCGTCGTTGGCTTCGTCGGCCCAAACGGGTCTGGGAAGTCCACCATCATGCGGGTCCTGCTCGGTTTGATCGCTGCGACCGAGGGCACCGGCACCGTACTCGGCGAACCGATCGAACATCCCGAACGCTACGCCAACCGTGTTGGCGCCCTCATCGAAGGGCCAACCTTCGTTGGGGTCCTCTCCGCCTGGGACACCTCCGAAGCCAGGCCCGCCTTCGGAACCTCCCAGACCGCAGAATCCATGAGGTCCTCGAGATCGTCGGCCTCAACGGGCGGGAACGGGACAAGGCCGCGACGTACTCGCTCGGCATGAAACAACGTCTCGGCATCGCCGCCGCACTGTTGCCCGATCCAGATCTGCTGGTGCTGGATGAACCAACCAAAGGTCTCGACCCGGCCGGTATCGTTGAGGTTCGCAGCCTCCTAATGTCGCTCGCCGATGGCCGCAGAACCGTCGTGGTGTCCTCGCATTTGATGGGCGGGATCCAGGCCGTGGCGGACG
>JAVJHY011012702.1:0-15674 GCA_035593235.1 Phascolosoma agassizii | reverse complement strand
CAACGCGTATTGCCCGCCATACCATGACGAACGCAGGCCTTGTGCAGCCGCATAGCGCGCGCGGCCTACCGTTCTCATAGCTCGTTCAAAGACGTCCATACCGATAACGTGCCTGCAACACTGGCATTCGTCCAGTGGGTGTAATTGCAGCAGCTTCAGGTTCCGTTCAGGCAGTATCGGCCAGTGTGGCGAGGTAAGTGCGGGGCAACAGGCCTCAAAACAGGAGATCACAATGATCCGTACAACTCTTTTTGCGGGCGCAGCGGCGCTTTGCTTGGCACCGCTGGCGCAGGCCGAGCACCAAAACAGCTATGGCAATAGCAGCTACCAAACAACAACACAGTCGGCGTGCGCGCGACAAGAGGATGACAATCGCTTGGTTGGCGGCTTGATCGGCGCGGTTGCAGGCGGCGTCTTGGGTGTCGCGATCGCTGACGACAATGATGGTCATCGGCGGCACCGGTCACGCGGTTACGGTCGCCGAGGTCATGGCTATCGCGGTAATCGCGGCCACCGCAGACACAGAGGCGGCGGTGATGGCGACGAGATCGCAGGCGCATTGATCGGCGCTGGCCTTTTTGCGGGCGCCGCGGCCTTCCCGGGAGCGGCCTCGGCCCTCGGCCGTGCGTTCGATCGCGCGAGCGCTCCCCGCCTCCGGCGCCTCCACGTCAGGACGGGCGGCCCAAGCTTCCGAGCCGACAGCCCGATGCTCGCGACCGTGACACCCGCGCGCGGACGTAAGGCGCGCACGATTACAGTCGGCTTCGAGCTCGATCGCGGCGTCCGCCTGAGACTCGAGGTCGCACGCGCTGGCCGGCGCGGGCTCGAGACCGTCGCGACGAAGACAGCGCGGGCCCGCCGGGGTCGTGGCCAGATGAGCTGGACGGCACCCAGGCGCCTTGCGCCGGGCACGTATGTGCTCCGCCTACGCGCGACCGACGGCCGTGGTCGGACGGTGCTCTACGGCAAGAGCCGACCGACACAGCGCAACCTCACCGCACCCGTGCTACGTGTGCTTGGCGTCGAGGCGGCCAGCACCCGCCGCAGCTATGTGCCTGGCGACACCGTCGAGCTACGGATCGAGGCCGACACAGCCAGGCTTGTGGTGCGTGCGTTCCACAGCGGCTCTGAGGACACGGCGACACGCCGTAACGACGAGATGAACGGTACTCCTGTCACCGACCCGCGCAGTTTGGCCTGGAGACGCCATCGCCATGGACGGGGCCGGGCTCGCATTCCGGTCGGCGCCTGGCCAAGCGGTCTGTACTTCGCACGCGTCACGACGGCAGATGGGCGGATCGGCCACGCCCCGTTCGTTGTTCGCTCGCCAGCTCCAGGTCCGCACCGCATCGCCGTGATCGTGCCCACCCACACGTGGCAGGCCTACAACTACTTCGACCGCGACCAGGACGGCTGGGGCGACACGTGGTACGCAGGTACGACCGACCGTATCCAGCTCGACCGTCCGTATCTCAACCGGGGGGTGCCGCCACGCTTTCGTGTATATGACCTGCCGTTTCTACGCTGGCTCCATGCCGGCGGCAAACAGGTCGATTTCTACGCTGAGGACGATCTCGAACGGTTCTCGAGCGGAGCCGCGCTGCGCGACGCGTATGACCTCGTCGTCTTCCCTGGGCACTCTGAGTACGTGACGGGCCATGCCTACGGCGTTGTCGAGCAGTTCCGTGACCTCGGAGGCAACCTTATGTTCCTCTCGGCGAACAGCTTCTTCTGGAAGGTTCGTAAGCGTGGTTCACGCCTTGAGCGCATCGCGCTCTGGCGGGACAAGGGCCGCGCCGAGGCAGCGTTGATTGGGACGCAGTACCTCGCCAACGACGACGGCTCGCTCCAGGAGCTCAACTTCGCGTTCGACCACGTCTACACGGATCGCGACGGCGGCGTGTACCCCGAAACGACGCTGTACGACGCGTGGACGTCGGATCTCCTGCTCGAGATGCCGGACATCGATGCGCTCGGCATCATTCACGACGTGTTCGACAATTGGGACACGTGGGTCTCGCCCATCGATCCGAAGCAACACGGGCGCCTCTACGGGTTCCTCGAACGCCATTACAAGCGGGTGCGCGCGTTCCGAACGCTGCGCGAGGAGTTGGCGCGCGTGCTCTTCGTCGGCGAGCCGCCGACGAGCACGTTCATCCGAGCGCGGACGAACCTGCACGCGGTATGGGTCGGCGAGAACGAGCGCCACGCGACGCTTGCCAAGTCCTTGCCACCGGGCACAGGCAACGGCGTTTGGCTGCAAACGTGGGTCGACCGCTGCTTCGACAACGGCAGGCTCTACACGGGGGCGAAGCAGCGTCAGAAGCGCCTCGTGCGCGACAGCGACGAGATCGTGCGCATCCTCGCCGATGCGGTGAGCGAGGCTCAGCTGCGCGGCGAGTAGCGCCTAGCAGGCGGTGTCGAAACTCACGGCCGGCTAGCGCTTGCGCAGAACAGCCTGTGCCACGCGGACGCGACCGGACTCGGCGTTGTCGAGCAGGTTCGCGAACTTGATCGGCGTGTCCGCCCCGGTCAGCAGGTGCAGCCCGAGTGACGGCGGCCCGGCTCCACGATTGCGCTCGATCATCTCGCGAAAGAACGCGATCGATGCGTCGGTCTTCTCCTCGAAGCCGCGTTCGTCGAAACCGGTGCTAGCGAGCGTTTCGCGCAGCTCGTCGAACGAGATCAGATGGCTGATCGACGCGTCGCCGGCCCACGGCACCGGAAACGCGAAGTCCGCCGTCGACGGCCCCGCGAAAATGTCGTGAAACGCGAACGCGCCACCGGGCTTCAGCACGCGCGCGATCTCACCGTAGAAGCTGCCCTTGTCGGCGATGTTCATCTGCACGTGCTCGGTCCACGCAACGTCGAACGAACCGTCCTCGAAGGGCAATTCGAGCGCGCTGCCCTGTCGGAAGTCGGTTTCGGCGCCGAGCCCGACCAACTCCGACAGCGTTCCGGCGACGTCGCAGAAGGACTCCGTCAGATCGACGCCGGTCACGTGGCAACCGCGCGTCGACGCCAGGAAGCGCGCCGTTCCCCCCAGACCCGATCCGACGTCGAGGACGCGTTGCGTCGCGTCGAGCTCGACGCGCTGCGCCAGCTCTTCGGTCGCAGTCCGTCCGCGGATGTGGAACGCGTCGACGGGCGCGAGGTCGTCGACCGTCAGCTTGTCGCGCGACGCGCCGCCGGCCTCGAGCGCAGCGAGGATTCGTTCGGCGAGGTCGGACGAAGAGTAGTGGTTCGCAACGGGATCCAGGTTCGGCATGCCCACAGGGTAAGGCGTCGCGGCCGGATCTCTCGAACGCTCTATCGATCGGGTAGAGTACCCCGTACGGCAGCCGCGCCCCGAAGCGGCGCACCCCCGACGGCGAGCGAACCTTGACAACGACGAACGACGATTCGAAGCGATCCCGTTGGGTCTCCATTGGCCTGGTTGACGCGGCGCTCGTCGGGGCGCTGGTCTGTGTCGGCTGGGCACTGCACGACGTCGGCGTGTTCTTGCGCACCGGATCGCCCTCGACCTTTCTCGCCCTCGTGCCCGGCTCGCTCGTCGTGATCGCGATTGGCGCCGTCGCCGGCGCCGTCCTGCGCGCGCGGGCAATCTTCGCGCTCGCCATGCTCGTCATGCTCGCCGGCTCCGCGGCACCGTTCGTCACCGAGATCGCGCGTTCGCGCGCCGAGATCTGGGTGCCGCGGGCTGCGCTACTGTTGGCCTGCGCATGGCTCGCGGCCGCGGTTCTCGGCCAGTGCACGGGGCGCGGACGCGCTTCGTTCGCACTCGCTCTCGGCATCCTCGCTTGCGTAGCCAAGTCCCTCTACCGACACGGAATGCCGGGCGTCGAATTGCCGCTGGTCGCCGTCGCCGCGGCATTGATCCTCACCGGGATGCCGCGTCCGATCCGGAGCACCGGCATCGCGCGCATCGTCGCCCTGCTCGCCCTCGCCGTTCCGGCGGTGTGGTACGCGCTCGACGCCGCACCCCGCGCCCGCACGAATCGCCCCGACCTCGCGCCGCCGTCGGCCAAGGCTTCGACCGATCGTCCGAACCTACTCCTCGTCGTGCTCGACACCCTGCGCGCCGATCGACTGCGGCCGTACGGCTACAGACGGGTCACGACGCCCGAGCTGGATCGATTCGCGAATCTGGAGGCCGTGCGATTCACGAATTCGTTTTCGACGAGTCCGTGGACCCTGCCTTCACACAGCAGCCTGTTCACCGGCCTGCTGCCTGCCGAGCACGGCGCGACGAATCCCCGCGTCGAAGACGACTCGACCCTGTACGGCCTCGCGATTCGACCGGCACAGCCACTCAGTCCGGACAAGACAACGATCGCTGAAGTGCTGCGCGACGCCGGCTATCAGAGCGCCGCGATCGTCTCGAACTGCGCCTACCTGAACTACAAGTTCGGCGTCGATCAGGGCTTCGAGCGCTACGACGATCGGCGCGAAACGTACGTCACGTCGTACATCGCTCTCGCGCAACTGGGCGGCCGATCGCTCGAAGTGGGACATCTCCCCTACCGCGACGCCGAGGAGATCACCGACGGCGCCATCGATTGGCTCGACGCCCGCCGGAAGGACACGGCGTTCTTCCTGATGCTCAATTACATGGAAGCGCATGAGCCGTACCTCACGCCCTCCAAGTACGCAGACGCGTTCGAGCCGGACAAGCGGGTGATCGATCCGATGAAGGGCGATCCGCTCGGGTGGTCGCTCGAGCACGACCGTGCGCTGCTCTACCTCGACGAGCACCTCGGGCGCTTGCTCGATGCGTTGAAGGCGCGCGACCTGTTCGACAACACGGTAGTCGTCGTCACATCGGATCACGGACAGGCGCTGGGGGACCACGGACTGAACGGCCACGCTTGGACGCTCTACAACCCGACGGTGCGCGTCCCGCTCTACGCCAAGCCGGCCGGCGAGCGAACGGCGAAGATCGACGAGACGCCGATCGACGGGGCGGGCACGCACGACCTGATGCTCGAATGGCTCGGCTTCCCGGTCGAACCGCGCGCTCCCGATGCTGCACCCGAGGGCTGGATCGCCGAGCTCTATGCCGGACAACCGACGGACGGCATCAGGCTCTGGGCCAAGTCCGTCGGCCGCAACCTCGACTCGGACCTGCTCGCCTGGCAGGAAGCTTCGATCAAGTACATCGTCGGTTCCGACGGCGCGGTGCACGCCTTCGACCTCGAGAACGATCCGCGCGAGCTGAGCCCGCTCGAGCTTTCCGAGCAGGAGATCGCGCGCGTGACCGCGAAGGCCAACGCCTGGTGGGCGGCTCATCCGCCGCCGGAGATCATCCCCGTCGACATGGACGAAGATCTGCGGGCTCAGATGGAGGAACTCGGGTACGTGGGCGGGGACGACGAAGAGCAGTAGCGCCTAGCAGTCTGTGGTGAAAGTGCTTCGTCCGCAGGCTGCTGGCACCCGCTCCGGCTCGGTCTCCGAGAACGCAGGCGAATCGGTGGATTCGGCGAGGCTCTCGGGGGCCGAGCCGGAATCGAGGACAGCGTGCTGCGGGCGAAGCACTTTCGCCACAGGCTGCTAGGACGCGACGCGCTCGGCGCGCACCAACGAAAACGGGGCCGCGAGCTTGCGCCCGCGGCCCCGTGAATCAGGCCAGCTGCAAAGCAGCCGCTGATGTCAGCGGTCGCTTACCAGCGGCCGCCACCACCGCCGCCGCCGCCGCCGCCGCCACCGCGGGGCTGGCGCTCTTTGGCTTCGTTGACCTTCAGCTCGCGGCCGTCGAGGGCCTGGCCGTCGAGGTCTTGGATCGCGGACTGCGCGTCGGCTTCGTTGGCCATCTCGGCGAAGGCGAAGCCGCGCGGGCGGCCCGTCTCGCGGTCCATGACGATGTGGACTTCCTTGACACCACGGCCACCCTCGGTGAGGGCTGCGGTCAGCGTGTCTTCGGGCGTGTCCCAGGAGAGGTTTCCGATATAGAGTCGGCTACCCATAATTAGTTGTGTCCTTCCGTGTCGGCGCCTTCTACCTGTCCGGACAACGGAAGGGATCGGAAACGCGGATCAGCGGTCATTCAGTTCGTTTGGAAAGAGACCGTCCGAAGTGGTCGGTCTTCTGCGTCGCAACCCGCGTGTTCCGAAGGGAACGCGAGCGAGATGCGTTGCTCGTTTGGGTGGCGTGGCGCGCAAGGAGCGGCTGCGCTCGACAAGGAGCACAACGGCTGGATCCGCGGGGATCGGTGGGTTCGGTTCGCTTCGGATCGCACGCCTGTGGTCCCGCCGCTAGCTCGCGCCCTTCCTGCGAAGGGGGCAGCGGGACTCGATGCCGCGCGCATTGCGCGTGCGCGGCGCGAGGTTGTCAAACGGAAAACGACGGGGAGAGTCATTGCGATTGCGAGCGCGCCCCGCATGCACCCCTCGATTCGAATGCGAAAGCGTACCTCCCGGCGCCTAGACGTGCCCTTTCTTCGAAGCGGCAACGCCGTGGTTCGACGGGCGAATCCGTCCGCACCGGTCTTCGCTCGCCCTACGATTCGCGCCTCGGCATCGATAGGCGCGGGTGGACGCAGCAACCCTCGAACTCGAGCTCGGCCGACACGAAATGGGGTTCGCTCGGCTCAGCGCGGCAAAGACCGGTGCTCAGATACTTCTTGTTGCTGTCGGCGAAGACGGTCGCGACACACGCGCCGTCGCCGAGCTCGCACGCGATTTTCACGGCACCGACCAGGTTCGCGCCCGAGCTGATCCCGACGGCGAGCCCGAGCTCGGCCGCGAGGCGCTGCGCGGCGATGATCGCGTCGCCGTCCCAGACATCGACGATTTCGTCGAGTGCGTCCAGGTCGACGATCGTAGGCACGAACTCGTCGCTGATGCCCTGAATGCGGTGCGTACCAACACGCTTGCCCGTGCGCAGCGTCGGTGAGTTCGCGGGTTCGAGGGGATGCACGCGCGCGCCGGGCAGCTCTTCACGCAGGTACGCCCCCACTCCCATCACGGTGCCGCCCGTTCCCACGCCCGCGACGAAGGCATGCGGCTCGATCCCGGCGGCCCGCATCTGCGCGAGGAGCTCCGGTCCGGTCGTCGAGCGGTGCACCGCGACATTGGCCGGGTTGTCGAACTGCTGCGGCCGGTAGACGTCGTCGCGCTCGCGCGCGCATTCATCAGCACGGGCGATCGCTCCGACGAAGCCGCCGTCTTCGGCGGAGACCGGGACGATCTCGGCTCCCAGGCTCTGGATGACGAGCACGCGCTCGCGACTCATCCAATCGGGCATGTAGATCCGCACCGCGTGCCCGAGGGCGCGTCCGATCGCCGCGAACGAGATGCCAGTGTTCCCGCTCGTCGCCTCCGCGATCGTATGCCCGCGCTCGATGTCGCCGCACTCCCATGCCTCGCGCAGCATCGCGAGCGCCATCCGATCCTTGATGCTGCCGGTGAGGTTGAAGACCTCCTGCTTCGCGAAGACGCGGCAGCGCGTTCCGCGATAGCGGCAGCGAAGCTCGACGAGCGGAGTGTTGCCGACGACGTGCGCGAGCGAGGCGAAGCGCTCGTGGATCGGCGTTGCCGGCGAATCGGCCGCGAGAACGGGTCGCATGACTGGCTGTTCGGACATAGCCCTGACGCTATCGGTCACGCTCGATGTGGCCCATGCGCTCCGCGCCGCATCCACTTGCGGATTGCTTCGTACGCGATGGCGTGTGCAAGGCACGCAAGACCCGCACGTGCCCCCCGGGATTGCCGCTAGGATGCGCGCCCGCCGTGCGCCCTTTCGGAGCCTTCGCCCCATGCTGCTACTCGCCACGCTGCTTCTCCCCCTCCCGTTCTCGCCGATCGACGGAGACGACGATAAGCCGGAGTGGGACGTCAACGCGCCGCCCGGTGAGTGGAACGAGCGTCCGATCGACGTGACGGAGGGCACGTGGATGAGCCTCGACGTCAGCCCCGACGGGACGGAGATCGTGTTCGATCTACTCGGCGACCTCTACGTGCTGCCAATCGAAGGCGGCGAGGCGCGCGCGATCGCGACCGGCATCGCCTGGCAGATGCAACCGCGCTACCGGCCCGATGGTGAGGCGATCGCGTTCACGAGCGACGCGGGCGGCGGCGACAACCTATGGATGATGAACCGCGACGGATCGGACGCGCGGCAGGTCACAGAGGAGAGCTTCCGCCTGCTCAACAGCCCGGCGTGGTCGCCGGACGGCGAGTACCTGGTCGGCCGCAAGCACTTCTCGTCGCGACGTTCGCTCGGCGCCGGCGAGGTGTGGATGTACCACGCGGCCACCGGCGGAGCCGGTGTGCAGCTGGTCAAGAAGCGCAGCGACCAAAAGGACCTCGGCGAACCCGCGTTCTCGCCCGACGGCGAGTTCGTCTACTTCAGCTACGACGCGACGTCCGGCACGAACTTCGAATACAACAAGGACCCCAACCCGGGCATCTACTCGATCGATCGGCTCGAGCTCGCGACGGGGCGCGTCACGAACGTGCTCTCCGGAATGGGCGGCGCGTGCAGACCGACGCCGTCGCCCGACGGCAAGTCGCTCGCGTTCGTGCGCCGCGTGCGCTATCGGACAACGCTCTTCGTCGTCGACCTCGCGTCGGGTGCGGCGCGTCCCGTGTGGGACGGGCTCGAGCGCGACATGCAGGAGGCCTGGGCGGTGCACGGCGTGTATCCCACGATGGCGTGGACGCCCGACGGCAAGGACATCGTCACTTGGGCGAGCGGCACGCTCTGGCGCATCGGCGTCGAGAGCGGTGAGGCGCACGAGATTCCGTTCCACGTCAAGGGTGCGCTTCAAGCGGCGCCCGCGGTGCGCGTCGCGGTCGAAGTCGCCCCCGATGAGTTCGACGTCAAGGCCTTGCGCTGGGTGCGCGTGTCGCCGGATGGAAAACGCGTCGTGTACCAGGCACTCGGACACCTATGGACGCGTGAGCTCGACGGCGGCGCGTCCGAACGCCTGACCGACGACGATGACGTGTTCGAGTTCTACCCAACGTTCAGGAGCGACGGCGACGCTCTCGCGTACGTCGCCTGGAGCGACGACGGCCTGGGAGACGTGCGCGTCCGTGACCTCGACGACGGCACGACACGCACACTCACGAGCGAACCGGGACACTACTTCGAACCGGCGTTCACGCCCGACGGCGCGCGCGTCGTGTACCGCAAGGGACGCGGCGGCTACGTCACATCGCCGCTCTGGTCGAACGAGCCCGGGATCTACGTCGTTCCTGCGACCGGCGGCGACGCCACGCTCGTCACGCGCAAGGGTCGCGCACCGCAATTCGGCGCGTCGAACGAACGCGTGTACTTGACGAACGCGGCGCCCGACGGCGACTCCGATCATCGCAAGTTGTTCAGCATCGCCCTCGACGGCACCGAGGAGCGCGCTCACCTCACCAGCGATTGGGCCACCGAGTTCGCGGTGTCGCCCGACGACCGCTGGATCGGGTTCCTCAGCGGGACGAACCTGCTCAAGGTGCGCAGCAACGGCGGGGCGTCGATCCTCATCGGACCGACGCACGCGGCGCCGGCGGGGATGACCTGGGCGGACGACGGGTACATCTACTCGGCGTACCAGGGCAAGCTGTGGCGCGTCTCGTCCGACGCTGCCCGTGCGCCAGGTGTCGCGCGACGCCGGCGAGAACTTACGCTTCTCCGGGGACGGAGAGGCGCTCCACTGGTCGCTCGGTCCTGATCTCTTTTCACGCCCGCTGCACGACGCGTTCGCGTTCCTCGACGGTGCGCCCGACGAGCTACCCGAGCCGGCGTACGAGGGACAGAACATCTCGGTCCGAGCGACGACCGCGCGCCCCGACGGAACGGTCGCGCTCGTCGGCGGACGCGTGGTCACAATGAACGGCGACGAAGTCATCGAGGACGGTGTCATCGTCGTCGCGCGCGATCGCATCGTGGCCGTCGGCACTCGCGACGCGACGTCGGTGCCCGCCGACGCGCTGGTCGTCGACGTAGCGGGAACCACCGTCCTTCCGGGCATGATCGACGTGCACGCCCACGGATCGCAGGCATCGGGCGGCATCACCCCCCAGTCGAATTGGATTCACGGTGCGAACCTCGCGTTCGGCGTAACGACCGTGCACGACCCGTCGGCCAACACGAATGACATCCACGCTGTCTCGGAGATGGCGCGCACCGGGCTGGTGCTCTCGCCGCGCACTTACTCGACGGGAACCGTGCTGTATGGCGCCACGGGTTCGTTCAAAGCCGAGGTCGACTCGCTCGACGACGCGCTCACGCACGTACGACGCCTGAAGGCCGTCGGCGCGATCTCGGTGAAGAGCTACAACCAGCCGCGGCGCGACCAGCGCCAGCAGATCCTCGAGGCCGCGCGCCAGGTTGGCATCAACGTCGTACCGGAGGGCGGCTCGCTCTATCACCACAACATGACGATGGTGATCGACGGCCACACCGGCGTCGAACACTCGCTCCCGGTCGAAAACGTCTACGCCGACGTGCTTCAAGTCTGGGGCCCGAGCGGTGTCGGATACACACCGACGCTCGTCGTCGGTTACGGCGGGACGACCGGTGAGGAGTACTGGTACGAGCGCGAGAACGTCTGGGAGAACGAACGCCTCATGCGCTACGTGCCACGCTTCGTCGTCGATCCGCGTTCGCGCCGGCGCACGAAGTACCCCGAAGAGGAGTTCAACACCCAGCGCAGCGCCGGCATCTGCAAGGCCCTGATGGACGCGGGCGGCAAGGTCATGCTCGGCGCACACGGCCAGCTCGCCGGTTTGGCCGCGCACTGGGAGATCGAGATGTTGGAGCACGGCGGCATGACACCGCACGAGGCGCTGCGTTGCGCGACCCTGTTCGGCGCGCAGTACCTCGGCCTGGACCAGGATCTAGGCTCGCTCGAAGCGGGCAAGCTGGCCGACCTGTTCGTCGTCGAGGGCGACGCGCTCGAGAAGCTCGCGCGCGCGCGCGACGTGCGCTTCACGATGCTCGGCGGTCGGCTGTACAACGCGGCGGATCTGAGCCCGGCAGATGGGCGCTCGGGTTCGGCGGCGCGCTTCTTCTGGCAGGACCTTCAGGACGGGCTACCGTCCCAGAGCGAGACGGCGCTGTGCGGCGCATGTCGCCCGGGCGAAGCGCACCACTGAGCGGCACGAACGGTCGCGGCGTTCAGCGTCGGCGGTAGACGAACTCCGCCGGCTCCTCTTCTGCGTCGAGCTCGACCCAGACGCGGAGCGTTCCTTCGTCTTCGAGTTCGTAGTAGACCGGGCCGAAACGCGCCGTGTTCGGTCCGACGTCGGATGCGGGCCAAACGAGACTCTCGTCCTTCGCCTCCCAACCTGCGAGGTCGGCACCGAAGTGCTTGAGCCGCATCGTCGTCTCTCCACCTTCGAACGAGATGGTCATGAGCTCGCAGAACGACATGCGCTCCTTCGAGACCAACCGAAACACGCCGAGCATCGAGCCACCGCTGAGCGGCAGCCACGTCTCCTCGACCTCGCCGCCGAGCCCTTCGCCGACCCAATCGCCGACGAGCCATACCAGCGGGTTGTCGGACGCGGGCTCCGTAGCCGTTTCCTGAGCGACGCCCACGGGCGCGGGGGCGTCCAGCGTCCGGGTCACGCAGGGCACGAGTCCGGCGAGCGTGCCGGCGAGCAGCAGGGGAAGAGTAGTGAGCTGGATCCGCATCGTGAGTCCTCGGTGTGGGGTCGGTCGCGGCGACGCGTTCGCCGCACGCCAACACGACGCCCGGCGCGCCGTGGAATCGACAGCGTATCGCGATAAATCGCCAGCGTTCCCGCAGGCAGCGAATCGATGTCGCGAGCGCGGTTTTGGCCTTCCCCACGTCGACCGAGAGCGGCGCGCAGGTAGGGTGACCGCGCGTGAACACCGGAGAACGAAACGCGCCGCCCACGTCGGGCGGCCTCGCGGCACGCCAGCTGTGGCTCGTGAACGTCGCCCTGTTGATGCTCGTCGGTACGGGCTACCTAGTGCACGCGCCGGCCGCGCAGTCCACACGCATGGGGCTCTTCCTCTACCTGGGTTTGCTCTCGTCCGCGGCCAGCCTGAGCATCCCCACCGGGCTGCTCACGCTCCTAACGACGCGGGTCCTGGGCGCGCAGCGCGGGTCGTCGATCGTGTGCGCGTTCCTCTGGACGGCAACGCTCCTCGCACTCTTCGTCGACACGCAGATCTACGGGATCTTCCGCTACCACTTCAACGGGATGGTGTGGAACGTCCTGACGACACCGGGCGCCGATGAGGCCGTTCACGTCTCGTCGTCCGAGATCGGGGTCGTCGCGCTTGGAACGCTGCTCGTCTTCGCCATCGAGCTCGCCCTGCTCGCGAAGTTGCGCCGGCACGCCTCCGCGAACGCGCGACGCCCCCGCTGGCACGCGCGCCCCGCGTTCTATTGGTGCGTCGTGCTGGTACCGGCGATGCTCGTCCTGACCGGGATCTACGCGCACGCCGACCTCATCCGCGACCGTCAAGTCATGAGTCTGTCGCGGCTCTACCCGGTCTACCCGCGCGTGACGATCAAGCGCCTCGCGCGCGACTGGTTCGGTTACGTCCTGGAAGACCGTCCGAGCGTGACCTTCGCGGCCGAGGGGATCCTGCTCGACTATCCGAAGCAAGAGATCGAGCTTCCGCCCGACGGCCCCACGCCGAACGTCCTGATCATCGTGGTCGACTCGCTGCGTGCCGACATGCTCGCACCGGCGACGATGCCGCGCGTCTCCCGATTCGCGAGCCGCGCACGCGTTTTTCACGACCATCTGTCCGGCGGCAACGGCACTCGCTTCGGAATCTTCAGCCTCGTTTACGGACTCCACGGCTCGTACTGGAAGCCGTTCTATCAGGAGCAGCGCTCGCCGGTGCTCATCGATGCGTTGCTCGGGCGCGGCTACGCGACGACCGTGATGACGAGCGCGTCGATGAGCTACCCCGAGTTCCGGTCGACGGCGTGGGTCCGGATCGAGGACACGGTCGAGGAGCGACTGCGGGGCGAGCGTCCCGGTGGGCGAGATGACGGCATCGAGCGCCGCTTCCATGAATGGCTCGGCGCGCGCGAAGATGCCGATCGTCCGTTCTTCGGCTTCCTTCTGCTCGACGCACCTCACGGCCGATACAACTTCCCCGACGAGTTCGGTCAGTTCACACCGTTCGCCGAAGACGTTTCGTACCTGAAGCTCGCGAGCAAGCCGTCCGACGAAGAGGTCGCGCTCGTCTTCAATCGCTACCGGAATGCCGTGCTCTACTCCGACTCGGTCGTCGGCGGCATCCTCGACGCGGTCGAGTCCGCGGGAGAGCTCGACGACACGATCGTCATCGTGACCGGCGACCACGGCGAGGAGTTCATGGAGAACGGCTTCGTCGGGCACACAAGCAACTTCACCGACGCGCAACTTTCCGTCCCGTTCGTCTACTTCGATCCGGCGCTCGGCGCGGGCGACGAGCATCGAGCAACGAGCCATGCCGACGTCGCCGCCACACTCCTCGAGCGCCTCGGCCTCGATCCGGCGCTGCGCGCCTCGTGGTCGCTCGGCGGCAACCTGTTCGACCCGCAACTAGGCACGCCCCGCATCGCATCCGGTTGGGACTCGCTCGGCGTCCACATCGACGGCGCGATCCTCGACGTACCGATGAAGGCCTACGGCGGATCGATCGAGGTGTCCGACGCGCACTGGAAAGTGCGCACGGACGGCGATGAAGTGCTCGACGCGAACGGCGCGGTGCTCGGGCGGCTCGCGCTCGAGTGCCGGCGTTTCCTGCGCTGAGGGCGGCTGCGAGGTGCGGGGCGCGAACTGGAGTCGCGGGGACCTCTTGGCGTTCCTTCCTTTCCTTTCCTTCCTTTCGCCTCGCTGGGCTCGCTTCGAGCATCTGCCGCAGCAGGGCGAAGCCCTGCGCGTGAATCGGTGACAGAACGTCAGCGACTCGCCACGACAAAGGAGAACCCACGGCGAGCGAAGCGAGCCCAGCGAGCCGAAACGAAAGGAGGGAATGCCAAGAGTCCCCGCGATTCAGCCTCCCCCCCGACAACACGCCCGCCTCAGGGCAAATCGAGAATCCCGCTCATGTCCTCACTCGTCAGCGTCGTCGCGTAGGCCCGATAGTGCACATCGGCCGAGATCCGATACGACCAGGCCGTCGTGCTCTTGTCGGCCAAGTAGCCGAGCCCGAGGGCCGCGTAGCTCCGTTCCAGTTCGGACGAGTTCTCACCCTGGAGCAGGTCGAGCAACGGGGCGACCGCGTTCGGATGTCGCGTCCGTCCGAGCGCGAGCGCGATGCCTTCGTTCGAGAGCGCGCAATCGCACTCTTCCCTTAGCGCCTGCACTGCGGTGACGACATTCGAATCCCCGAGCAGCGCGAGCGCGCGCGCTGTGTTTTGGAGCGAATGCGGTTCGTGCTTCGAGGCGGAGAGGCTCTCCTCGAGGGTCTGCACTGCGGTGTCGGATCCGGTCATGCCAACGGCGAGCGCGATGTCGCCGCGCATCGACGGATCCAGCTCGTCGAGCTCCTCGAGCAGTCCCTCGACGGCTTCGGAATCGCCGGCGAGCCCGAGCGCGACCGCGAACGCGACCGTCTCGTTCGGCGACTTCGCGGAGCGCAGGGCGTCGCGCATCTCCTCCTTGGCATCCGCGGACGCCGTGTCGCCGGCCTCCTGCATGTTGCGCACGAGCAGGCCGAGCGCGAGTCCGTACCACGGACGCTCGCGCTGCTTGGCGCGCGCGAGCTGCTTCAGGAAGAACTTCTGGATGTCGACCGTCCCATCGTGCGGATCGCCCTTGCCCGTGCCAGCGCGCGCACCGATCTCGGCGAGCGCGATCAGCGAGTAGGAGAGCTCGCGGTAGCTGCCCCCGGTCGTGATCTTCATCAACGCCTTGCGCACCTTTGCGTCGAACCTGTCCTCGTCGGAATCGGCGAGGCGACCGAGCGCGATCACGCATCCAGCACGGAGTAGGTCGCGCTCGGTCTTGCGCGTCGCCGCGTCGAGCAGTGCGTCGAGGACGCGCTCCTGCGAATCGGCCTCGAGGAACGGTGCGATCGTCGCGAGCGCCGCCGGAACGTGCGAGCGCGTGCTCAGGTTCTCGTCTTCCTCGACGAGGAGTTCGAGCAGCCGTGCCGCCAGCCTCTCGTTCTCGCGTTCGCGCGGATCGATCATCGACAACCCGACCACTGCGGCGATGCGCTCGTCGGGCATCGAGCCCGGCTGTTCGGCGAGCGATGCGACGAGCGCCTGCGTCGCGCGCGCGCGCAGATCCGGCGCCGCCTCGCGCCCGAGCAGCCCGAGCCCATAGGCGGCGAATGCGCGGATGCGGCGCGGCACCTCATGGCGCCCCAGCGAATCGCGTCCGGCCTTTTCATCGAGCAGAAGCGCGGTCCGCACATCGAACAGAAGTGCGCGACCTTGGCGCCGTCCTGCGGCAGCGTCTCGTCGTGGTAGGCCTTGGCCGTCTCGGGGTCGAGCGACAGGTTGAACTGGTCGTCCCAACGGAACTCGAAGCGCGCCTTGCTGAGTGCGTCGTCACGATCCTGCGCACCGGGATGGCCCTTGGCGAGGTCGGCGGCGTGCGCGGCGATCTTGTAGGCCATGACGCCGGCCTTCACGTCGTCCCGGTCGGGCAGCCCCAGATGCTCCTTGGGCGTCACATAGCAAAGCATGGCCGTGCCGAACCAGCCGATCATGCCGGCACCGATCGCAGATGTGATGTGGTCGTAAGCCGGCGCGA
>JAVJHY011011644.1:0-15676 GCA_035593235.1 Phascolosoma agassizii | reverse complement strand
AGGGTCGTCTCTTCACCAACGGCGAGCAGTGGACCGTCGCCGGTACCGTCGAGGCTGCGGATCGGCCCCAGTGATGCGAGTATCGGGGGCTTGCCTTCTTCCCAGGCGCGCGCGTCGTCGGATCGCCAGACCGTGGCCCGGTCGGTCCAGTCCCCCGCATCGTTCAGGAATTGGGTACCTCCGGCAATCACCCAACCTTTGTCACCGGTTGCAACGTCGTTGACGTACGGTCTGGTCTCCGGCGACGGCATCAGTCCAGCATCGACATGCAGGACCTGCCATTCGCCGTCGTGATACAGCACTCCCGGCCCGCCGGCGGCGATGAGTACCTCGTCACCATTGCCTGCAAACCCGTCGATGGTCACCCCGCCTGGTTGGAGATCGAGAACATCGTCGACCGGAACCCAACCGCTGCCGTCATCAGAAGCCCAAACGTGCTGTGCGAATCCGAGACCGGTCGAAGCCAGCAGTCGATCCCCGGCCACCGTCACCAAAAGAGCCCCGAATCCACGATTGGAGGTGCGTCCATTGTCATGTAGCTGGAAGTCACGGTCTTCGAGTCTCCAGTCCACTCCGTCGACCGATGACCAGGCCGCCGGCTCATAGACCCCATCGGTGGCCAGACCGCCGACGGCAATGAATCGCCGATCGAACCAGACCACCTCTGAGAGGTATGAATCGCTGGAGCCATCGCTCACGCTCACGTCGGACTGTTTCCAGGTCCGACCGTCACTGCTGTACCAGGCGGCGGCTCGGGAGTTCGGGCCGTCCGACGTTGAGCCGGTCACGACCGAAACCTGTCCGCCGAGCGCCACGCCGGAGACGCTATTGGAGCCGTCAACGGAAAACGGAGCATCACGCACAACCTCCCAGTCGCTGTCCAGACCGCTTCGAAACCACACCGATGGGACTTCCCTGACCTCGGTCACCTCAGATCCGATGGCGATGGCCGACTGTCCCTCCGGGTCGGTGGCGACGAAGAAGAGCCGCTCCCGGGTTTCTTCTTCGAATTGCGCGGCGTCCACCGATTCCCATGAGCCGCCTGGTGCCCGCGTCCATACCGCCGGACGTTCGGCAAGGTTCCGGCCGTTGCTGCCAACGGCGATGTCTCCGGTGATCGAACGGGCCAACCCGGTTAGGCTCCCATCGATCTCCAACCCCTCGGCCAGGTTGATGCGGTTCCATGTCTTGGCGTCCAGAGGCATCTCAATGTCCCAGACGACGGGAGTGTTCCGGTCCAGTTCGTAGTCGAATTCGGAGCCGACGATGGTCCACGATTGGTCCCCGGCCGGGGCGGCGACGTCGCCGAATCCAACGATCGGCCGATCGGGCCGCATCGCTTGATCATCGGCACGGACCCAAATGGACGCTTCCACCCCCTGCTCCACCGCCTCGCCGTCTTCACTGTCAACCGGGTCGACAACGAGCTGATCAGATGGCTCCGCGCCCAGGGTCGGCTCCGGTTGTGAGCCGGCATCGTCCGAGCTGTCGTCCAGCCCCAGCGTGGAGCACGACGCCGCTACGAGGCACAGAATTATGGGTACTGCCAACCAGACACGCCAATGCGAAACACCCATTCTGCCGACCTCTCCGTCGTCACGTGGCCGCTTCCTCGAACCGGGGCGGCCTGCCTTCTATCGAAGTGTGACCCGTGTTGCTGATTGGGAGAAGGGGGAGCAGTCCCCACGGGCACGCTCGGGGAACGGGCCGATCAATTCACGCCGCCACAGCGGAGCGCTCTACAGTTATGCGGACCTGGAGTATCGGGATCGAGGGCCGATGACCGTTCTGGACGAAGACCTGCTTGCGCTCTACGACTCGGCCACGTACCGTTACGCCGCGCCCCACGAGGCCATAGACCGGCTACGGGCAGCAGGGCCGGTGGTCTGGGTTCCCGAACCGGCCCTCCACGGATGGTCGGCCGGAACCGGTTATTGGGCCGTGCTCAGTCACGCCGAGACCAAGGAAGTTCTTCGAGACGCGGACCGATTCTCCAGCCATCTCGGAGGGACCCAGCTCCGTGACCCCGCCTGCCCCGAGGATCTGGCGTTTGTTCGAGAGATGATGCTCAACCAGGATCCGCCAAGCCACAGCCGAGTTCGTGGTCTGCTGTCCAAGGCGTTCATCCCTCGGGCCATCGCCGCTATCGAACACGAGATCTCCCGACGGGCCGCCGAGCTTGTGGGCGCCGTCGCCGAGCGGGGCCGGTGCGACCTGGTCGGCGACGTGGTCGGAGATCTGCCGGTGGCCGTCCTGGCCGCTGTGCTCGGCATGCCCGATCAGGACCGGGGTCTGTTGTATGACTGGTCGAATCGAGTCATCGGGTACCAGGACGCCGACTACGCCGTCTCGGCAACGTTCGATCCGGCCGGCGGGACCGACATGGCCCGCACTGCGCTGGCTCAACGGCCGGAGGTTGACGAACACGGCAACCTACCGGACCCTCGCAGCCGTGAGGGTCTGGCCGACATGTACGCCTACGCCCATGCCCTGGCCGATCTTCGACGCAGAGAACCGGGCGGAGACATCGTCTCGCTGCTGCTGCAGGCCGAGTATGAGGGCACAACCCTCAGTAGCGACGAGTTCGAAACGTTGTTCTTCCTGTTCGCTGTAGCGGGCAACGAAACCCTGCGCAACGCAATTCCGGGCGGCATGTTGAGCCTGTTTGAGCATCCCGAGCAGTACCGGCTCTTGCTGAAGGACCCAAACCTGCTGCCGGGGGCGGTGGAGGAGATGCTGCGATTCTGGCCACCGGTCATACACTTCCGCCGCACCGCGACCGGAGACACCGAGTTGGCGGGCCAGACGATCTCCGCCGGCGACAAGGTCGCGGTCTATCACCTGGCCGCCAACCGGGACCCGTTGGTCTTCGAAGATCCACACCGGTTCGACATCACCCGCACCGACAACGACCACATCTCCTTCGGTTTCGGGCCACACTTCTGCATCGGGTCCCACTTGGCCCGCCAGCAAATGCGATCTATGTTCTCCGAGATCATGAGCCAACTCGGAGCATTGGAACTCGATGGACCGCCGCAGCGGCTGCAGTCCAACTTTCAGCAGGGTCTCAAGTCACTGCCGGTTCGGTGGCACACGGCGACCGGGGTGACCGGGTGAGCGGGTGAGCGGACCGACACTGCTTCTACTGCACGGTCTCGGGGCCACCAGCGGGGTCTGGTCGGACCTGCAACAGCACCTCGAATGGCCGGGGCGAATCATCGCACCCGACCTCATCGGTCACGCAGCGGCACCCTGGTTCGCCGACTACAGCCTCGGGGCGTTCGCAGCCGGGGTCTCGGTTGTGTGCGAAGCGGATGAAGAGGTGATCATCGTCGGCCACTCGCTCGGCGGAGCGGTTGGCCTCTGCCTGGCGTCTGGCTTCTTCCGACCTCGAGTCGCGGCGATGGTGGGAGTCGGCATCAAGGTCAATTGGAGCGAAGAGGACGTGGCCGGGGTGGCCAAGGTTGCGGCAAAAGGCATCCGCTGGGTCAACAGTGAAGCCGAGGCTGTGGAACGCTACCTGCGCCAGGCCGGGCTGGTCGGTCTCGTTGGACCGGATCATTCAGCGATCACAAACGCGGTCGTCGAAGAGGAGGGCCGGTGGCGGGTTGCTCAGGATCCGGCCACCTTCGCTCAGAAGGCGCTCGATACACGAGCCCTTCTGGATGCCGCGGCCTGCCAGGTCATCCTTGGCGCCGGTGAGCACGATGCCATGGTCAGCGAATCGGACTTGGCGGGTTACGTACACCGTCCGAGAATCGCCCCCGGGTGCGGCCACAACGTCCAGGTTCAGGATCCTGGCTGGGTGGCGGCGCTGCTGTCCGAGCTACAGTCCTGACCGGTACGAATCAGGCAAGACACATTCCGGAGTCCGACTTGAGCACAGACATTCCGGCCCCGTTCGTGGGCATGAAGACCGAGGTGAAGCAGGAGTGGATCGACTTCAACGGTCACCTCAACGCCGGCTACTACTTCGTGATTTTCGACGATTCGGTCACCGAGTTCATGGAGTTCGTCGGCCTAAGCCGGGCATACCGGGACCAGCACAAGGTCACTACCTATTCGGTCGAGGGCCACATCACCTTCGAGCGGGAGCTACGGCTCGGCGAACCGATCGAGATCCGCAGTCAGCTTCTCGCCTGGGACGCCAAGAAGTTCCACTACATCAACTTCATGCATCACGGCACCGAAGGCTGGGTTGCGGCAACGAACGAGTTGCTGTCGATGCATATCTCCGAGGAGACTCGGCGCAGCGCCCCAATGGCCCAGGAGATTCAGGATCGACTGGCCGCCATCCACGACGTCCATTCGACCATGCCGATTCCGGCGCAGGTTGGACGGGTCATCGGCGTGAACGCAGGACGAGCTCAGGGCGGTGACTCAGACACTCGATAAGCAGGGCGGTGACTCAGACACTCGACAAGCAACCATGGGGCTGGTAGCTGGTAGCTGGTAGCTGGTAGCTGGTGTCTGGTTACAGGTTTAGGAGCTGTCGGCCGCTGGCCACCAGTTGCGGGAGCCGCTCGGCGATGGTCTCCATACGTTCGTCGGTGCTGTCACCGACCACCCAACGATGATGGAGTTGCCGGACGACAACCGCTGTCTTCCACTGTGCAAATGCCTCGTACCAGGCCACCATTGAGACGTCGAGACCGGTCCGCTCGCCGTACCGTTCCGCCAGTTCCGCTCGAGTCGGCAGCCCCATGAGGCCCATTCCGTCATGGCTGGCCCTGCGGACGTCCTCGGAGTCATCGGGGTCAGGCCAGTAGTTGAGCAGGGTGCCGAGGTCAGCCATGGGGTCGCCGAGGGTGGTCATGTCCCAGTCGAAGAAGGCGATGACCCGGTCCGGGTTGGCCGGATCGAACATGCAGTTGTCGAGCTTGAGGTCATTGTGGACGAATGACACCCGCTGTGGAGCAGGAGTTGTGGCCTCCAACGCCTCGTGAATGGCGACCATTTCCTCGTCCAACGAAGGATCGGCCACCAGATCCCACCGTTTGCGCCAGCCCCCGACCTGTCTGGCCATGAACCCATCTGGTCGACCCAGATTTCCGAGGCCGCAGGCTTCGGTGTCCAGCAGGTGAAACTCGGCCATGGCATCGATCAGTGCGATTCCCATGCGGTGTCCGACCCGTTCATGGTGACGCATGGAATCGGGAATGACTCCCCGCACAACTTCGCCCCGCCGCCGCTCCATGACGAAGAAGTCCGCTCCCGCCACAGCGTGATCATCACAGAACAGGTAGGCCCGCGGGGCCCGGTCGAAATGTGACCACAGGTTGGACAGCACTTTGAACTCGCGCTTCATGTCGTGAGCGCCGGGGGCCAGGGTGCCGAATGGAGGTCGCCGTAGGACCAACTCACGGTCGCCGAAAGCGATGAGGTATGTCAGATTGGCAGCTCCGTTCGGGAACTGGGTGACGATAAACTCGGACGGCCCACCGTCGGTGAACTGGGACGGCCCACCGTCGCTAGGTTGTGAGGGTTCACCGCCGACAACCTCCGCAGGCAGCTCGGCCCGCAGTAGGGTCTCGATGGCAACCCAATCCAGCCCTTCACCCGGTCGGACCTCGGCGGTCTCCGGCGGTGACTCATCGGCGAACGGGTCGACCGGTGTTTCGTCGATCATGGCTGTCTCCTCGCTGCATATCTGATCCACTTCCTATCCGAGCGTGACCGAGGTCAGGTCCCGGGCCACGATCAACTCTCCCTCGTAGCCCCCCTCCCGTACGTCGTCGGCGAAGCCCTTTTCGTCGGCCTCGTCTCGGGGTGGCGGGATCAGATGAGTCAGCACCAGCGTCGGCACGTCCATCTCCGCGGCCTGTTTTCCGATGGCCACGGTGTCGGCGTGGTAGTCACGGATGAAGGCGTTTGGCGCGCCCTCGGGGATCTGATTGAACCGGAGGGCCTCGTAGACCAGCACGTCGGCTCCGTCGGCCAGGACCGCCACCTCGTCACAGACCAAGGTGTCGCCGGTGATGGCCACCACGCCGTCCGGGATCTCGATCCGAAAGCCGACTGCAGGCATCACCGGCTCATGGCGTACTGGAGCGGCCTTCACCACAACATCGCCTGCTCGCCATACCTCGACCAATCCGTCCGGGGCCGGAAAAGGAACGACCTCAACCCCCGGCTGATCGGTACGTCCGGTGTGATCCTGCCTGACGGCCAGGTCGTCACCCCAAACGTCGAGCATGCGCTCGGCGAATCGGGTTGCCGGCCCCTCCGGGGCAACGATCTCCAGCGCTGCCATCGGCTCGCCCCGGGTCATCACCCAGCGGGTCAGGACCAGGTCCTGCAACCCGGTTATGTGGTCCGAGTGGTGGTGGGTCAGGAAGACAGCCGAGAGCTGACCGGGGCTCGAACCCGCTCCCATCAACCGCATGACAGTCGAGCGGCCCGCATCGAACTGGAGGTGAAGGTCGCCGTGGGTGACCAGCACACCGGGGCCGGCCTGCTGGGCGTTGGGGATGGGGCAGCCGGTGCCGGTGATCGTCACATTGGTCGTCATAGACCAACGATTGTGGGGCGCCCCGATCACTTGACGCAAGCCACTGGGCCCTCGGCCCGGTTGACCCAGAGTCCAAGCCAAGAACTTTTCCCGTCGTTGCAGGCTTCCAGAGCCGGGGAAACTAACTTGGCCGCCATGCGACATGTTCAACTGGGTGGGACCGGCATGCCGGTCTCCCAACTCTGCCTCGGCACGATGACCTTCGGCTTGCAAAGCGACGAAGATACCAGCCACGCCATCCTCGATCGGGCCAAAGAAGCAGGCATAACCTTTCTCGACACCGCCGACGTGTACCCGCTCGGGGGCGATCACACCACCGCCGGTCGCACCGAGGAGGTGTTGGGCCGGTGGATGGCCGGGCGTCGAGAGGATGTCATTGTTGCCACCAAGGCCTTCGGCGCCATGTCGAAGCGGCGCTGGGATAGAGGCAATTCTCGCAAGCATCTGGTCGAAGCGTGCGAGGCCAGCCTCCGACGTCTGAATACTGACTACATCGACCTGTATCAGCTCCACGCCGATGACATGGACACGCCGCTGGACGAGACGATCCGCGCCCTCGATGATCTGGTCACCTCGGGCAAGGTCCGCTATATCGGGGTCAGCAACTGGTCGGCGTGGCGCCTGGCTCGCAGCATCGGTGTCTCCGAACTGGAACGGCGAGTCAAGTTCGTCTCCCTGCAGCCTCGATACAACCTGTTGTATCGGGCCATCGAACGTGAGTTGCTGCCGCTGTGTCGCTCCGAGAAGATCGGGGTCATTCCCTACAATCCGCTGGCCGGTGGTCTGCTGACCGGTAAACATCAACGGACCGCACCACCTCCCGAGGATGGCCGGTTCCGTCTCGGTACGGCAGGGGCCCGCTACCAGGATCGGTACTGGAACGACGCCGAATTCGACGCTGTCGAAGCACTGACCGCGGTTGCCGATCAAGCCGGCATACCACTCACCACCTTGGCCGTGGCCTGGGTACTCAATCAACCCGACATCACCGCGCCGATCATCGGCGCCAGCCGACCGGAACAGCTGGATGACGTGCTGGCCGCCTGCGATGTCGACTTCACAGACGACCTCGCCGGTGCGCTGGAAGAAGCGGCGGGTGCCTTTGTGTTGACCGAGGCGGTCAGGTAACACCGGCGAGCGTCGACTATCGGCTTGGGTCGCTGCCGACGGCGCTGTCTACGATCTTGCGATGGCCAACGTCGAAATCGGTCAACCCGCACCGCATATCACCCAACTCACGCTCAACCGGCCGGAGGCGTTGAACGCCCCGGTCGAGGTTCCTGCGCCGGGCTCGATCTGAAAGGATTCGGCACGATCCCCGGAACCGAGGCTCACGGACGCCCTCAACAGGCGATGGCGGTCCAACAGTTCATAGCGCGGCTCGTGCCTCACATGCGAGCGACCCGGCAACCGATCATCTCCGCTGTGAATGGAGCAGCGGCCGGCGGCGGTTTCGCCATCGCGCTGGCCAGCGATGTTCGGATCTGTGCCGCCTCGGCCAGGTTCGGCACTCCCGGGCCGCTATGGCAGGCTTCCTCAGCCACGCCGAGATCGAATGGACCAATCGCTGATCGGCTAGGCGGTCGCAGTTTCTCCCGCTGCGGATCTCGAGGCGACACGATTGCTCCGAGCCGAAGCCATCGAACTGTCGAGCTGGAAGCCGGCAGCACCATCCGATCAGCCATCGTGCTGGGTACATCTAGCCTCGCATCGGCCCGCGGTGACGGCTAGGGTCGCAGCTGGAGGAGGAGAGTCACTCCTTGCTCGGCGCGAAAAAAGGACGGATATACATGGCGAGAATTCGTAGGGTGCCTCGCGCGCTCGCGGCGGTGCTGACACTGATGCTGGTTGCATCACTGTTCGCGGTTCCAACCACGGTGAGTGCTGCAGCGGACGAGGGCGAGGTCTCAAGCGACTCGGCCCGTTCCCGTAAGCCGAAGCCTCCGGTCGAGCTTCAGATCTTGGCCATCAACGACTTCCACGGCAACATTGCCACCTCTTCCGGCTCGTTCGGCGGCGTAGGTCGGGCCGACTATCTGGCGGCCAACATCAAGGCGGCCGAAAAGGGCGTCAAGAATTCGATTTTCGTTTCTGCCGGTGACCTGGTCGGAGCGTCACCGTTGGTCTCGGCTCTCTTCCACGACGAGCCGACCATCGAAGCCATGAACATCATGGGCCTCGACCTCAACGCCGTAGGCAACCACGAGTTCGATGAGGGCATCAAGGAGCTCAAGCGGCTGCAAAAGGGCGGCACCCACCCGGTTGACGGAAACCTTGACGGCAACGGCTTCCGCGGCGCCAAGTTCAAGTTCCTGGCCGCCAACGTCCGCAATACGAACGGCAACACCATCTTCCCCGGAGTTTCGGTCAAGCGATACGGCGGTATCAAGGTCGCCTTTATCGGCATGACGTTGGAGGGCACGCCATCGATCGTGACCCCGGCCGGCGTGAAGGGCCTCACCTTCGCCGATGAGGTCGAAACGGTGAACGCACTGGTGCCGCGGCTTCAGAGCAATGGCGTGGAAGCCATTGTCATTCTCCTCCATGAGGGCGGTTTTTCCGACGGTGGTCAAGATGACTGCGGTAGCGGTCTCACCGGCCCGATCGCCGAGATCGTGCCCCAGCTCGATGACGCGGTCGACCTGGTCATCGCCGGTCACACAAACGACGAGTTCGTCTGTGAGCTCGACGGCAAGTGGGTCACCATGGCCGACAACCGTGGCCGCTTGTTCACCGACATTGATGTGACTCTCGATCGCGAGACCAAAGACATGACCGTGGTGTCCATTCACAACCTACCGAACTTGCAGGAAGGCGTGACACCGGTCCGCAAGGTCACCAAGCTGATCGACAAGTACACCGCGCTGGCAGCTCCGCTGGCCGATAAGATCATCGGCTCAACCACCGCCGCTATCACTCGGACCCCCAACGCGGCGGGCGAGTCGGCCCTCGGTGATGTCATCGCCGACGCACAGCTTGCAGC
The DNA here is from genome assembly GCA_035593235.1 of Phascolosoma agassizii. Taxonomy (NCBI): domain Eukaryota; kingdom Metazoa; phylum Annelida; class Sipuncula; order Phascolosomatiformes; family Phascolosomatidae; genus Phascolosoma; species Phascolosoma agassizii. The sequence continues at coordinate 6,182 of JAVJHY011011644.1, read as the reverse complement.
GACCGCCAGCACCGGCACCGGTGACGCGGTTGTCGCCTTCATGAACCCGGGCGGCATCCGAGCCGATGTGGCTGCCGGCGATTTCACGTTCGGGCAGGCCTTCGGAGTCCAGCCATTCGGCAACAGCCTGGTGACGATGACCCTGACCGGCGAGCAGATCGACACGCTGCTGGAGCAGCAGTGGGTCGGCCAGACCGGCCCCAGGATTCTGCAGGTTTCTGAAGGCTTCAGCTATGAATGGAGCGCCGGCGCAGCAGACGGTTCGCGAGTGGATCCGGCTTCCATCCAGATCGACGGCGTGCCCATCGACCTGGCAGCCGGCTATCGCGTCACCGTGAACAGCTTCCTGGCTGATGGAGGCGACAACTTTGCCGTCCTGGTCGACGGCACCGACCGTCTCGGCGGTGAGGTCGACTTGGATGCGCTTGTCACCTACTTCGGAGCGAATTCGCCGGTGGCCCCTGGTCCACAGGATCGGATCACGCAGATCGGCTAGTTCCAGCGAGTAACAGCACAATCCGGCCTCGGCCGGGAAGACCCGACACGGCGTCTTCCCGGCCGGTCTGGGTTTTGGCCGCTGCGGTAGGTTCGTCCGTTTGCAGTCGGCTGCGGCGGGAGCAAGACTTTGTTCATGCCTCGCTAGCGGTGCATGCTCAGCTCACCCACAACCCTCGAGCGTCAAACCGCCATGATCGATGGCCTGGCCCGGATCGAGTCAGCCCACTTCGGGACCGACCCTGGGGACCTGCGTTGCGTGTCAGCTCATGACCTCGATGGTGCGGAGAATGCGGTCGGCTGTGGTGAAGCCGGTCGAGACCGGTACCTGATCGGAGCCGATGTCTAGCAACAGGAGCGGAAACCCGGTGGCGCCGAGCGCTCGGGCTTCGGCGAAATCAGGCTGAGCCAGGTTCTCGTCCGCCAGAAGCGCGGTGAAGCGCTCGTTGTCGCAGTCGATCGACTCCGCAAGCTCGACGAGTACCTCGGTGTCTGTGAGATCGAGGTTCAGAGCATAGAAGCCTTCCTGAAGCCGCTCGAAGTATTCGAGGGAGCGCTCAGGTGCGACCATGCGCATTGCGACGACGGCGCGGCAGGCCGGACCGGTGTCGTAGGTCCAGTCCGGCCATTCGAGTAAGCCGAAGTTCACCGGCTGGCCGGACAGATCGTTGACCCGTTGCCAGGTGCCTCGGAGGTAGATCCGCATGGTGTCATCGAGTTTGACCGCGCCATCGCCGACGTAGAGGCCTCCCATCACCAGTCGCACCTCGAGTCCACTGCTTGCTCTGACTCTTCCCAGCTCGGGCTCGAAGGCGTAGCACCAAGAGCACATCGGATCTGCGACGTGAATGAGCGAAGCGCTGGACGGATTTTGGTACATGCGCTAAAAAATAGTCGTCGGACGAATGAAGGGGAACCAATGGGATCAAGAATTTCACCGATCGCACCAGGCGATAGCGCTGATGACGAAGTGAATTCACTACTGGCTGATGGCCGTGATGGTTGGTGGGGGGACGCCGCAATGTTCGGCGTCATCGGAAGAAACCCGGCCTTGCTCAAAGCGATAGTCCCGGTGTTCGGGTCGTTCTTTGGCGAAGGCTCGGTCGAGCCGCACATCCACGAGATGATGCGGTTGAAGACCGGCCAAATCAACGACTGTTTCTATTGACAGACGGTTCGAACCACCGCCGTGAGCGGTGCCGTTGGACCTAAAGAAGACCACCTCTTCGAACACCAGCCGAAGCCGAGCGATGTGATGAACAGTCGGGAGGCCGCCGCGGTATCGCTGGCTGAACGCATCGCCCTCGACCCTCACACCGTGACCGATGCCTTTTTCGAATCGCTGAAGTCGGACTTTACCGAAGACGAGATCGTTGAGATGGTCTTTGCCTGCGGGATCTTCAACTGGGGCAATAAGTTCAACATCACCATGCAGCTGGATTCGTCTCCTGATTCGCAATACCAAACCGACATGCCATACCGCCAAGAAGAGTTGGCCTAAGACATACCCGCCTCATCGACCTCCGGTCGATCGCATCAGCGGTCGGCCGGGGACGATGCAGCAGATCAGGTCAATGATGATCATCGAAGAAATCACCAGCCGGACCGAGCTCAACGACCTCTTCCAAGCGGAAGGGCGCGGGGTTGTGCTCGACTTCTGGGGCACATGGTGTCAACCGTGCCGGTCGCTCCGCCCGCATCTGGAGACGCTCGCCGATGAGTACGGTGCCGATTGGCGGATCGTCGCCGTTCATATCGAGAACAACATCGACTTGGTTGAGCAATACGGCGTGCAGGCAACACCGACGCTTGTCTATCTGCGAGACGGTGCCGAGGTGCATCGCTCAGCGGGAGCCATCACCCCGAGCGGGGTTGCATCGGCCCTCAAACAGCACCTGGGCTGAGGGCGACTCAGCCGTTGGCCCATCGGCGGATCTGCTCTCGTAGCGCCGACGCGAAGTTGGTCATCTCGCTTTCGTTGGCGCCGCCCCTAGCGGCAACGCTCATGCCCATCACACCGGCAAGCAGCAGCTGGGCCCGAGTTTCGGCGTGTGACTCGTCGATCCTCGCCAGCGCCGGGCGAAGGGCTTGGCGCATCCGATTGCGGTACAGCTCGGCGATGCCCACCAGTGACTCGTCCCCCCGGGGTTGCTCGCCAAGCAGATTGAGCATCATGCATCCCAGGTGATCGGGATTGGTGACCCATTTCGCCACCTCATCGACGAACTGAAGCAACTCATCCTCGCCGGCATCGGGTGTCTCAAGTGGGGTGAGCAGCGTCTCGCCAACTTGGCCCAGATAGTTCTCAAGTGCCCGATGTAACAGGTCCTGCTTTGAGCCGAACGCGTTGTAGATGCTGGCCGCCATCAACCCGAGTTCGCTCTCCAGAACCCGCATCGTTGTGTTGGTGCCGCCGTGCTTCCAAAAGGTGGTGACCGCCTGGTTGACCACGACGGTCTCGTCGAACGTGCGTGGTCGGCCGACGGCCCGGGCTTCTTTAACCATGACGCCATCAAGGGTAGCGAACGGGAGCTTGCGGCACGATCTGAAGTTCGAGCTTCGCTCCGGTCGGGCGGCCCGCCCACCTTCTGCCGTTGGTTCGTCGACGTCAGAACCCTGATCGCTCCCAGCCGTCGGCCGGCTCGCTTGGTGCCGATGACAGTCCGACGGCGGTGATTCCCTCGATGGCGCAAGCCTCGTCCTTGTCCGAGGTGTCACCGCTGACGCCGACCGCCCCGATCACACCCGACTCGCCGAGGATGAGGACGCCGCCGGGCACGGGTATGAAGCGCCCGTCAGAGGCTACCGACAACGAGTCGAGGAACGTTGGTCGATCGGCGAGCAGATCTCGGATTCGGCGACTCGGGATTCCCATCCCAAGCGAACCCCACGCCTTGCCGATGGCGATCTCCGGCCGCAGGATGCCCGACCGGTCCTCTCGACCGAACGCCACCAGATGGCCACCGGCAACAAGCACGGCAACGGTGAGTGGGTTCAGTTCATAGCGATGGCCTGCATCGAGAATAGCGGCCACGACCGCCGTCGCCTGTTCGTATGTCAAGTCGCTCATGGTCTCCTGGACCGTAGCACGGAGCGATTGTTGACGTAATTGCCGGGAACCGATCGGGCGATGCTCGCTACGCTGACCCCGAAGGACCCGCCCGGTACCTGCTGACCCAAGCGGGAGAGGACCTCGTCAGGGTGTTGGCAGTGCTGGGTGATTGGCCGATGCGATGGCTGCCGGTCGAGATGCCGCTGCGGCCGGTGCCCGAGCCGATCGTGCAAGCCGCTGTGCAGCTGGGCTTCAAACCCCGCATTCACGCGGGGCGACTGGCCTGAAGTCCACGGTCAAATTCCGGTTCCGCGCCTTGTTAAGCTTGGCCCCACCGGTTCCTTGAGCTGACGGTCTCGAGAGGGTTTCGAGTCACGGGCCCGAAGTTGCCCTTCGGATATCCCAGCGGCAAACAGTAGACGACCTGAGCGGTCTCGGGATTTCGAACAGCTCGTGTACCCGTTCTTCCACCGTCTGGCGGAGCGTGGTGATGTTGCCTCCGACACCCAGACAGCAGGCAGCCAGCAGCAGATTCTGAACCGATGGAATGATGGAGTTTGCGGCCGCCGCGCCCCTCGCCGTCGCACACACGAAGACCAAAACGGGGGAGCTGCCTATCTCATCGGCGAGCAGCATTGCGGACCTGAACGCATCGGGCAGATCCTCCGGGGTGTACCAACCCGAGTCATGGCGCTTGGCCCACCACGCCTCCTTGTAGAGGGGCGCGAACTGGGCTCGCAGCTCATCGTCTGTGACGACGAGGAAGTGCCACGGCTGCATGTTGCCGCCGTTGGGAGCCTGAATCGCTGCGTCGAGGATTACCTCGATGTCTTCGTCTGGTATCGGATCCGGACGCTGTCTGCGAATGGCCCGAAGCGAATAGATCGCTTCGCCGACCGACATCGTCAGCCGTTCTGTTGCAGCCATCTTGCATCTCTTTCGCTGGATGCAGTTTGGAACATGGAGCGACCTCGGTGCCAGGCCGGACGCCGTCAGCGGTCAGGGCCGTGGCTGGTGGATTGGTTGAGGTAGGCCGACGGTGACGCACCAATGTGATTGCGGAAGTCGCGGGTCAGATGGGCCTGGTCCGCATAGCCCAGCTCGGCGGCGACGGTGGCCCAGCCGCGCCATCGGCGGCCATGATCGATGGCATCGCGAGCAGACTCCGCCGCTTCGATGATCCGCCATCGTCGAATCACGAACGACGGGCTCACCCCGACGTGGAAGTCGAACAGCCGCTGGAGCGTCCGGACACTGGCCCCGGCAACCGAGGCCAGCTGTTCGACTCGCCGCACCGATCGGTCCTGTTCGGCGACGACCGCCACCGCTGCCACCTCCCGGGCCTCGGAGATCAGCGCCGGGTCTCGGTTCGACACCATTTGGTTCAGCTCGCGCCGTAGGCGGGCGATGCGGGGTTCATTGTGGGATTCCCCGCATACCTCAGCGAGGACGAGTGTTCCGTCGAAGCCAGGAAGGGCCTGGTCGAAGTCCAGCTGCGTGTCGACAACACTCTTGGCCGATGAATTGAGCATGACGCCGAGCCCTCCGACGGTTGTTCTGGCAGCCACCGTCCATCCAGCCTCGGTGAGATGCCGGTGGCTCAGTCCTGTCGTCACGCCGTAGACGCGGCCCTCGGCCGGATCGAGGGGGATGCTGCTGTCATCGATGGTCCCGATGCTGATGTTGCCAGCAGGATGGCTGAGCACCTGCTGATCGTGGGCGAAAGACTCGGGCAGGTCCCAGGCCACCGACCAGAACCACTCGACCAGGCCGTCGAGGGCATCGCCGGCGGGGGAGCGGGAGAAGTCGACGTGGCGCATCATGGCGACCGGATCGAGGATGCCGCGGGTGTCGTCGGGGATAGGTCTTGCCATCCAGTTCAAACTATCGTCGAAGCCTGGCGTGATTGTTCAAGAGTCACCGTTAGTCGTCGTCCTACGGTCTTCCCATGAACAACGACAGCAACGAACTTCCCATCTTTGCCACTTCGGCCCCGGCCGTCTTCTGCGACCCGGACGTGGCGCCCGGCCTGTTCAGCGAGGTCCTCGAGAATTTGGCCGCGGTGGTTGACGTCGATGATGACCAACTGGATCTGCCAACGCCATGCGTCGGGTTCACTGTGGGTGAGCTCCGAACCCACGCCTTGGGATGGCTACAATTCTTTGCTGCAGCACTATTGGATCCGGAAGCCGCCACCGCCCGGCCCGATCCCGAGGCATTTGTGCTGCTCGACGGCACGAAGGCCGGCGACATCGTGCGGGCGGCGCTGGCCGACATTCGGCGGGCTATCGCCGCTGACGCCGCTGGCCGTATGGTCACCATGTCAGCGGCCCGCATGGCCGGAGATGGAGTGCTTGGCATGGCGCTTGGCGAGTACATCATCCACGGCTGGGACCTTGCCTCGGCGACGGGGCGGACCTACTCGGCACCCGAATCGGTCGTCGCACCGGCACTATCGTTCCTGCAGGACATGGTGGCTCCGGAGTACCGGGGCCCCGATTCGGGCTTCTTCGACGCCGAGGTCACGGTGCCGGACGACGCTCCACCGCTCGACGTGTTGCTGGGCTTCGCCGGTCGTGACCCGCGATGGTCGGCTTAGGAGCCGAGCCGATAGGCGAGGCGACCCAATAAACAG
>JAVJHY011010587.1:1853-15688 GCA_035593235.1 Phascolosoma agassizii | reverse complement strand
CAATTGTTTGACAATACCCTGCGATTTGCTTAGACTGCGCTTACGGAACCTTAGTTTGCTTCGGGCGGGCATTCTTCTTCATGAACTTGTTCTTCGTTTGTCTCTAGAGGTAATAAAATGCTTGGATCTGCGCTCTCGCCTAAGCTAAGAAGCAAGGGATCTGTAGTGGGTTTGTCTAAGATAGTCGTCTCCCTTCTCTTGTCGCTGGTCTTCGTTGCCCTCACCACGAGTAACGTTGAAGCCTCGACGCGGTTATGGACACAGCGCACTGGTGTGAGCTACACCAATGAAAATACCGTTGAGGGGCTCGAGTATGCTCTCGGTCTGGGTGCGGTAGGTGCCGAATTTGATATTTGGCAATCAGGTAGCAGTCCCGCACATCCCAACGGTGAGATCGTGTTGCAGCATGATCGATTTGTTGATGCTCACACGGACTACACTGAACTAACCGGGCAAACGAACGGAGATGTTTCACAATTATCTTTTGAAGTCATCCGATCTCTTAACGCGGGTGCAAACCCTTCAATGTTTGCACCACTACAAGAGTCATGGATGTTTTTCAGTCCAATACAAATACCCACGCTGGAAGAGATTTTGCTTTCTTTTAAAGCAAACAACGCTGACGCGATGTTTCACTTCAAAGGGCATGTCGGAGAAGAAATTAGATCAGGTTACGTAGAGCCCGCAGATGTTGCGGCTGTCCTCCAGCAGACAAATTTTCCTTTGGATAAGCGATACTTATGGACCCCTGTAGATTCACTGGCTCAAGATTATGTTGCAAAGATTCCTGGTATGCGCGTGATATACCAAGGCGCAGTGAACTCCTTAAATCCGGATTGGGATGCATTGCACACTTTGGGGATCAAAGCCATACATGTCCGGGATTCGCAACTTACAGAAGCCTTCATTGACGGTATGCACGCTGAAGGCTTAGAGGCTTTTATGTTCACTCCCCAGCTGCCTGTGTTTATTAATGCTGTACGGCTTGGAGTTGATATTGTGATGACTCACCGTATCTTTGAGTACAAGCCCTACCTGGAAAGTCTAAAATCAATCGAGCAAGGCGATTTTAATGGTGATGGTTTTGTTGACGGTGCAGACTTTTTGGCTTGGCAGAGTGGTGAACTTCTGGCTCCGCTTACGCCGGCAGATTTAACGCTTGATGCGTCAGATCTCGCAAATTGGGAAGCGATCTATGGTACAACTATCACGAGCCTAACAGCCGTGCCAGAGCCAAGCAGTATGGCGCTGTTGGTCGCTACTCTCGTTTCTGTAATGTGCATCCGGAAACAATAAGCCTTAGACGCCCCTCAGACTGATTTTGTAACAGTAGCGAAGCAGTACAGCATCTTCTGAGCATTTGTGTTCATCCGCGGCTATAAAAAAACGCTAGCTGCGCATTTTTCAATTCAGGTGTGTATTAGAAGGATTGCACAGGTATTGCGTAACGATGTAACTGACCCGGATGAGCCGAATGGTTGGGCAAGTCATAATGGAATTTTAGGAGCGTCTGTCGTGGATTGCTCGGCCCTTTCTCGCTTTTTAGCTACAATGGATATAAAGTGTTCCCAGTGAGGACTTTGCGTCGAACGAAGGCGCTTGTGGTTGGCTGATTTCTTCATTGCCTTCGCGTCGTAAAGACTGACAAGCCAGAGACAATGATTATTCCCGGGCACCCCCAAAATTAATTAGATTGGCAACCGAGTGACACGACAAGACTTTCCGTGAATCTGTATAATCAAGCGGATTCATTGCTCAATCTGGCTACTCTTGAATTATCAATCCATGTTGCATTCGTTTCTCAGTACCTTTCCCTGGTCAGCTAAGCTAGCTTCGTTGTTCGGTGCAGCAAAGTCACCCAAGGGGCGTGTTGCAGCGAAACTGCTCGTATTCAGCTATCTGCAAGAGGGGGTCTCTTTCTTTGTCAGCATGTGGCTGGCAAAAAGGTTGGGTGAAGATGGCTATGGAGTCGTTGGCTACGGCTTCATGTTGGCCGCAATATGCCATGCTTTGGTAGATTTCGGTGGCGAGCGAACACTCGTACGAGACTTAACCCATACCGAAGATGCCAACAAGACCATGACCGCTTCGGTCATTATGCGGCTGACGGTCGCAGCCATCGTTGGCCTTTTGGGTGCTCTTTGGATTGTCTTCGGATCGACGCCTCAAGAGTATTTGCTGCCACTCATCTTGTTTTCGCTCAGTGGCATCATGTTTGGCCTGTCTCCAAAGGGTTGGTATGACTTTCAATACATGATGAGCGTCCACGCCAGCGTACTCTTAGCGGAAAAGGTGCTTTATAGCATTTTCACGGTTAGCTTAATACTCTTGTTAGCGGGGCCTTCTGGAGTGTTGATTGTCGCGACCTGTTTGTTTGGCTCGCGACTGGCGAGCTTAACGACGCAGTGGTGGCATGCATGCAAATCATTCACCCCAAATGTTCAGAACCTAAGCAGCGACCTGGTTTGGATATTGTCTCAGAATGCGTTTGTCGCTGCAGCCACACTTGGCAATCTGATGGCTCCCCGAGTCAATGGATTGCTGCTCGGCTATCAAAAAGGAGAGGCTGCAATGGCCCACTTTTTTTTAGCTGTCCAAGTCGTGGCAGTCATTCAAATTGTTCAGCAGGCTGCTGCAAGGATGCTGGTCCCAAGAATTGCCGAAGTGACCCGCATCGGAATCCCCCGTGCGGTTGTCCGTAGTCGTTTTATACGTTTTTCTGTGTATTCTCTGATGATTACGTTTGTACTGGTTCTGCCATTACTTCTGCTTTCGGGATGGTTGATCGGCCTGTTTTTACCCGCCGGCTTTCAGGCTTCCGTATTACCATTGAGACTGATGCTGCTTTCTAGCGTCGTTCATAGCCTTGGACTGATCTTCAATAACTTCCTGATTTGCCTGCGATGCAATGTCCATTATTTTGCGACTTCGATTGGTAAGGGGCTAATTGCGATTTTGCTTGGGTGGCTTCTGATTCCAAATTATGGTGCAGTTGGAGTTGCCCTAACGATTCTTCTATGTGCTACCCTTGCGATGGCGGTTCAATGTGGACTTGCCTGGAATGTTATCTCACAACGAGAGCCCTCTCCACACAACAAATAAGGTGCAAAATGCATCACCCTCAAGATTTTTCCAGCAATTCGACAATCAACAAGTACTTGGTCCCACTGATGGTGCTGGTGCATATTGTCGTATTTGGCATGTGTGTGACCTCGAAGGGTTTTGCAACGCAATCGTTCGCTCATGCATTCATAGGCCTGTTGTTCTCTTGCGTGGCTACTGTAGTCACAATTTTGTACTCCAAATCCAATGTGCCAAAGTTCATGGTTGTGTTTCTTGTCGCCACATTCACGGTCAAGTTGCCACTATGTTTAATAATTCCTGAAGAGACTTTCGTAAATATTATTCCATTGAAAGGCGGGCAGCTCTCGCAAATGATTAGCGAGCGCTACTTCTACTATAGCCTTGGCCTGCTGGGCTTCTCAGCAGGGGCTATTTTTGCTTCGAGGTTCTTCTGGAATCTCACTGATCCGGCCAAGCGCGACATGCAAATTTCCATGCCTGAAAAAGGCTTCATCGCTATCTTGATGTTCTATCTGTGTTTGCAGTTAATGCGTGCGATGTTGATGCTAGGGATGCATATCGGCGCACCTTCGGTCGTGACGCAAGAGCTTTTTATTCCCAAGTTAGCGGGCATTTTAAACATCGTTGGGTCACGTGGGCTATTGCTAGTTGCCTCTGGCTTGCTCGCTTGGGCTCTGTCAAGGCGATCCTATTTTGCCTTGGGCATTTCGTTGCTGGCTGCTGTCACCTATGCAGGCGTCGAAATGGCGGGTGGCTGGAGAAGCGGCATGTACTACTACATGCTGGTCGGCGCTTGGATTTTTTTGGCAGCCCAACCGAGCAAGCTCAAAAGTCGATTGAAGCCAATTGCCATAGGATTTGCGATCCTATCATTTCTGCTTTTTGTTCCTGTATTGAATTACCGTAACCGTTTGAGGCAGGGTATGACTCCAGGGCAAGCAATGAAAGCAGTCATTGAGATGAAGCAAGATGCTGGTTCTAGTCAGAGTGGCTTTGTCGATAATGTCAATAAGCTAGCCCGGCGTTTTAACGGCCTGGACCTATACATTGTGGCATCCTATGGGTCGAAAGATCAGACGCTTGGACCGATGAGCCTGATCAATGGGCAAGCAAGCTCTTTCTTTACGAATGGCTTGCTGGGCGTCCCCGAGGAGGCCGTCTCTACTTCGGGCATGACCTTTTGGGGGTGTATTTCGATTGCGCTGGGCGATAAGTGGCTCTGGCTAGGTGGCTTAATGCTAGGAGCTTTTATCGGCGGTTTCCCGGTGATTACGAGGCACTGGTTCTACAGCCCGATGATGCGAACGGTCTACGAAGCCAACATAACTATTACGCTACTTCACCTTACAATGGGCAATGGTGCGTTCCTTCTCTATTCCAAGGAGCTATTGCTGTCATTTTTCGTATGCCTATTGTTCCGATATCTCGCGACGTCTACGCAATCTCCAGCTTACTATGTCCCAACTCAGGCACATTACCCGCATTCATAGCCTGATGAACAAAGGTTTTTTGAACTCGGCTATGTGCGTGCATCATGAGCGAGGTGAGCGCAGCGTTCTGTTTTCAATCCGCGCCCAAAGCTTATTCCATCGGCTACGACGTCCCATTAGCGTGGAAGTAAAGGGCGAAAACGAGAGAGAACAGGACCACAAGGGACGGTACCACTTTGCATATTCACACAGGATACTTGCCCGTCGTTTCAGGCCTTTATTCATCGGCGCGGTAGCTTGAAGACACCAACGTTGTAACTTGTGATCAATGTTCGCTCGCGAATTCAAGTAGCGTTGACGATCGAGATCGTTTTGGAGGCAGTCGGAATAGAACGAGAACGGAATTGCCATGCCGACAGGACCCGCCCATTCGGCTTGTAACTCTCGTTCGTACTTTGCATACCAATCGCTGAACGATTGAATGAGATCACTTTTGGTGCATTGCAGGCTCAATGTGACAATACCATGAGGGTTCACCACCAGAGAACCGTTTCCCTCAGCTTGCTCTATGTCCAGCTCGCATTCTTGGATAAGAGAATGAGATCCAACATCTAATGCCTGCAATAACAACTCTGGAGCTTGTTCAACAAGTTGAACTAAACTCCCGACACGTGGCTGAGATTCGAGAGTCAACCAGTGCGACCGCAGATCAAACAACCGAGCTCGATATTCATCAATCGAACTTTTCAGCGAGCTGCTGCAGCTTGCTAGCTGCTCGCTGAGCGACAAGGAGTATCCAATCGAGTTTAGCGTTAACAGCAGTTCTCTAGCGCTCGTTGACGAACGCATTAGCATGGAGCGGAGCGCAAAAAACTTATGAATACCGGTTTCAAGAAGTGTAATCGTCTGCAGAAGGCTCCGATAGTTTTCGGGGACCGGCTCGACTTGGAGTTCTGTCCCATGCAAGCATTCCAGCGTACTCAGGTCTGCCAGCCAGCGGATCTGAGTAAAAAGTTCTGGCGAGATGGCAAAGATCGGATGCGTTCGAATGTAATCTGTTGTGGGTACCTTTAACGCGCGTTTCAGCGGTCGTCGTACGCGTCCTGATGATTGCTGCAGGTCGATGACGGCAATTAGATCTAGGTCTGAAATTCCAGGTGCTTTGACCATTCCTGTCGAATAGACCGCGACGACTTCTGGAAGGGCGCTCAGTCGCTCGACTTCGGCTTCTGTGGCAGCCAGATAGTCTTCCGGCTTTCGCTGCTCAACGTCATCAGCTATTTGCATATTTTTCCCCACAAGTATTCCGCCAGAGCTAAGGTGCGAACTTGCCAATTTTCGGGAAGTGGTGTCTTGATGACGTTTCCGAACTTGCCAGAAAAACCATGGCGCATGAGATATTGAAAAAGAAAAGGATTTTTCAAAGACTTTTGCACTATTTTTCGTATTAGTGATGGTTGGTAATGCCAGTGTTGGCGCACTTCGCTGACTTCTTCCATAATGGACCAAATATCAGCCGGCACTTGCTCTTTGACTCGCGCAAAGGAATCTGCTTTGAAGCAGGGTCGTCCTTGCGCACCTTCGAAGAAAGCTGGCAGCAGCATCGTGTGACTCAGGATACTTTTTACGGCAAAGGCTTCTCGGTAGTTGGAGTTTTGCTGAACCGACTGACGGAACAAAGCCAGCACATTAAAAAATGTCATACCTGTCTCTATCGCCGAGCAGCGCGGTCTAGCGATCAATTGCTGTGAGTTTCCTGGGCATACGTAGCGCGCTTTTGCCAGGGCATCCATGGGGAGATAGGCTTCGGAATATCTCGGGAGATCGATCTGAGTGGCTAGCATGACGCCATGGTGCTGCAGAGGATCAAACTCGAACAGGAAACGCTGAATGCGAAAAATCAGCCTTGTCAGCTCTACCAGTCGGTCTGCGTGCGACAAGGCTTGCCGTGAGACGACTAGCCACAAGTCTAAATCACTGTAACCGATCTGCTCACCAGTCGCGACGCTCCCTTGCACCAAGAGCTGAGAATTTGTCTGTTGGAGTGGCACTGCGGCGAGCCGGCGAATCTTGGTTAGTTCGCGAGGTTCGTCGTTAGGTTTGGCTTTGCCAGGCTGCACAACGACTTCCGAAGTGTGGCAGGGAGCTTCTGTAAGCTGCTGGTCAAGAATTTGGAACAGCTCCACAAGCTGTCTTGGAACCGTTTGAGTCTCCTGGAAGCCATCCGTGCTTCCTGTGGCGGTTCCGGCGGCTGGCAGTTTTTGAGTGACCAAGTGCCAGGCACGATGCAGAAGCTTCTGGATGCGGCCTCTGGGGCTTCGCATGGGGCGTTGCAACAGGCGGTTACTTGTGCTCAGGCTTGCGCCATTCAAATACCCCTCTAACAACATGTGAAGTGTATTTTGAAATTGATTTAACCAAAACTCATCAGAGGCTGAATCTTTTGCGAACTTTTCTGGATGAGAATAACGTTGTCGCGCTTGGACGATCTCAAATTGCTTTTCACCCGGACGAATAAGCGCTCGGCATTCGTGGTCCCACTGATACTGCATCTGCAATGAAGCCATGGGATGTCTAAACTGGCAACTGAGGAGACAGAGGCTGTCCTGTGTCAGACGCTGATTCTATTGGTGAGGAGACCTTTTTTTTTGATGCCAATTCAATGACTTCGGCCTCGATCGGCTCCAAAAAGTTGACCAGTTGGTCAATCGCTTCGCAGCTAGTAAGACCGGGTTGGTTGCGACCCGAGACGACAAGCCGCCCCACCACGTGATCGTCGGCAAACAAAGGGATAGTCGTTTGCCAGCGGTCGCGTTTTTCGCTCGAAGAAGGTCTGCGCCAGGAGGCATGAAAACCTTCTTGTGCTGAAGCCAAATTGATGTCCAGTTTGATGTCGACCAGCTGATTCTTTTCAGCAAACTCGACAATCGCTTGCCAGACGACGTCCCATTCCCGTGTCCCCTGGAGCTGAAAAGCTTCTGAGCGAGTACCACCACGCGACAGAAACAGCGATTTGATACGGCTTAGCAACATGCGAACTTCGTCGTATCCGAACGCTTGGGAGGCGACCAGGATTCCAAGCACAACGAGCACCGAGCCAACTGCCACGAGATCTTTTTGCAGCATGATACTCAACAACGCACCCGCGCACGTCACAAGACAACAAACAGCTACTACGGCTAAAACCGTGGTATTGTTACCAAATCTCGACATCAAACGATGATGAAGATGTCCGCGGTCCACAGCATAGATACTACGGCCAGTTAATTTACGACGAACGATCGCTGTTAAAGAGTCGAACATCGGCAGTGCCCAAATGGCAATTGGAGCTGCAAGTCCGACGGTTGCTGTGACTTTTACCGAACCTCCGATCGCCAGTGCTCCGACGACCAAGCCGATTAGCATGCTTCCCGCATCGCCCAAGTAAATGGTCGCTGGCGGAAAGTTAAACCTCAGGAAGCCAATCAAGCTTCCCACAAAAACGGCACCAACTATCGCAATAGCAACCTGGCCAATCATCAGCGCCATTAAAGTGATTGTGGCACAGAGAATAATGCCTATCGTGGTTGCCAAGCCATCAATCCCATCAAGCAAATTGAGTGAATTGATGGCTCCTAGTAACCAGAAGATGGTAAAGGGTATCGAAAAAGCCCCGAGATGAATTGGAGTCCCGAAAACGTGAAAAGCATGGATTTGCAGCCCTGAAGAGATTACGATAAGTGTTGCAATCAGTTGGCCAACGAGTTTGTAACGACCCTTCATGCCAAACCGGTCATCGTAGAGCCCCAAGCTGACAATCCAGGCACATGCAATGAGCAAACCGCCTAGAAAGGGCTTCTCTGAATCCAGCGATTCTTGCAGTTTTGAGGAAGAGAGAAACTCTACAGCGAAGGTAACCGTTGCTGCAAGAAAGACCGCCACGCCGCCACCCAAGGCAACTGCATGCTTATGGCTCTTGTGATGGCCATCGGGGCGATCAACGATTCCCCATCGATGGGCCAATAAGCTAACAAAATTCGTTAACGGATAGCTAACGACAGCTGCGATACAACCAACAAAAAGTAAATATAAAAGCATCTCTTCGCTCGCTCCTTGCCCCGTTACTCGAATTCCCCGTTACTCAACCCTGTTGGCTAAACTCAACCCTGTTGGCTAAACACAGTCCTGTTGGCTAAACGCAGTAGTTCCAAATTCCTTGGGAGCCGGCTTGGCGCGCCCGAAAGGCACACTGCAAACCCTTAATGTGGCCCAAACTTTGGAATTCTCTAAAATAATAGCCTTGCAATGTGTCCCGATCGGAGTGCCTACAACCAATCGCTTTGCAATGCCTCCATTCTCACCCCAAAGATGTTCTCGCGTAAGCCTTCCAATTAGATTGGCAGCAAAATTTCCCTGGAAACCAAACCAAGCAAGATCAAGCCAACTACTTGCTCAATCGGCATAATCATTATTTCCGCGTCCGTTGCTCCCCAAGTTGAAGGCAACCGCGTTTTGCCTGCCTGATCTCTCACCCAGCAAACAGCAATTCTTGGACCGCAGGCGTTTGGACGACGGCATCTTCGCAGCAAAAGAAAATAGTATGAGGAGATAATATACTGCTGGGTAACGACTTAGGGCGACAAACGGAGGCTCTCAGAGTCGCTCGTCCACCTGTCATCATTAGCTGCGGCGCTGTGATTGTCAATCAAATAGCCCGATTCTGCGGCCACTCGTTGACTTTTTTCAACGCTGCACGGCCAGCCAGTACCTCGAGCATCTACCCTACGGGCAGCTTGAGCCTATCTGCTGAGCAATAGTCACACGCAGGCATGATTTCGGTAGCCTGCTGTATCTTCGATGGCAGCTACAACGTAATCTCGATCCGCAAGGGCTTCGATCGTAGGCTATCGCTCACAGCACGCAATTCGACTGGGCCTGTTCCTAGTTTATCGGTTTCAATCCTGAGCTTTCCTGATCCCGTAGGAATGTCACCAAGTTTTTGGCTGTTGTAAAAAACTTCGACCGGCGTTGCGATCGTCGAGACAACGCTCAGGGAAAGGTATTTTCCCCCAATCGATACGCTCTTTTTTCTTGTGGACAGACTGATAGCATGGGTGCCATTTTTGATGGTGATGTCAACAATCAATCGTCCCTGGGTTTCTATGGGCGTATCGTCAGTTGCTACGATTCGCAATTCGTGGTGTCCGTCTTGAAGCGTGGTCGTATCGAGTAAGAATGTTCCGCCCGGTTTACATTGTTGAGTACGCGTGCCGTTCACAAATAGTTCAAACTGCTTGATCGACCGTTGCTTTTTTAAGCCAATTTTCGGCGAAATTTTAACTTTTCCTCGAAGTATTGCTCCTTGGGCAATTTCGTCAGCCTGAACAACAGGAATATCCGCCCAGGGTTGGCAGAGGGAGTCGCCCACGAGAAGTTGCTGATAAGGCCCTGAAACCGATTGATAAAACGCTTCGCCGAGCGAGCAGCCATTGGCGTAAAAGACATGGACGGAGGGCAGCGGGAATTTTTGCCGAATAGTATACGGCTCGAAGACGGTGCCGCTGGCGCCCGTTGCGCCATGACGGATAAAGTCTGCGACCGTGAGTTGATAGACACTTTTCTTCCCAGTTTTTTTGTTAAACGGAGGTCGGTAATTGGAGAAGATCGCTCCGAAGCTGGTGAAATTGTCGCAATAGGCACCAGGCAAAAACTGACAACCAGACCGGCGAATATTTTCGTAAGCTACACCACAGGTCAATCCGGCAATCCCTGTTTTGTTTTCAGGAAATTTGCCTTGTAGCACTTTGGCGGCTACTCCCAGACGACGAAGATCGGCGGCAGCGGCGGCAAAATAGTCGTGCCGGGGTTTGGACCTTGGACCATTATGTTTCATGAAGTACACCATCCCGGTTGGTTTGGTGCCATCGGCTTTTTTGGCGAGGCGCAGGCAATTGATGATTTCTGAAACTTTGTTTCCCCTGTCTTCGGTGACACCCAGCATCGAAGAAATCATATAGGACAGTCCCTGTGCGCCAGTTCGTCTGCCTCCAGTAGTCCAACGATAGCGGCTGCGAAATGCTCGAGAAATGGTTATTCCGTTCATCGGCTCCATAAAATACCAATTGGTATTTGGATGGACGACCTCTTTCCGCTTTTCTTTCATGAATGCCGCTAGAAAGGTCAACCCTGTTAGAGAGCCACGAGGTGCGAGCTGAGGGGAGAATTTTTCCCCGGGGAAGTCCTTTGCAAAAAATATCCGCCACGGAAAATCGCAAGAGTAGACGAGATAGTCGATCTGCGAAGCTAGATGACGGCGCTTTATTTCTGCGAATGCGGGTAATAGGATCTGTTTGCGAAATGCGGTGCCTGAGATTTCTGTCTTACTGCCTTTGAACGGCAAATAGAATACGTTCGAGGGGGGTATTTTCCGCAGGGAGACGTAATGATTCGCCACCGTTATCGAGTCTTGGCTGGTTGAATTGACCAGGAGAAAGACATTTTCTGGACCCCCGCCGGCATAGCTTTCAGGCAGAGCCGAAAACAGACTTCCAACCATGACTAGGCTGACCAGGATGCCCCATTGTCCGTCACGCTCATCGCTGGCTAAAATGGAGGTAACGCGAGAACGCAATCGTGGTACAATACGAGTCATAGGGTAGGGGCCTTGGTTGCTCATTCTGAGACTTTGGGATGCCCGCTAGTTCTGGGGGCATCAAAATCGAGAATGCTACCAGTTGAAGCGACATCACCGATAATAACGGTCACAAACGTAAGTGTATGCCAGAACCTACGAACAGACAATTGGCGACAATTTTATTCACTTACAATATGTGCATAGACTAAAATGGCTGAATACCCACCTTGGATATTTGACATTTTTCTGATGCCATGCTGATCAACGCTGATCAACTAATTTTTTGTATTGGAAGAGATTTACACATGACCCGTTGTGCACTCATTACTGGAATCACTGGTCAGGACGGCTCGTATTTAGCAGAACTACTGCTAGAAAAAGGCTACGAAGTCCACGGCATTATTCGCCGGAGTAGCTCTTTTAATACCGGCCGAATTGACCATATTTACAAAGACCCGCATTTCGCGGACTCGAAGCTCTTTTTGCATTATGGCGATCTGACTGATGCCCAGAATCTGACCAATCTGGTGCTCGATGTGCAGCCCAAGGAAATTTACAATCTGGGTGCTCAGAGCCATGTCCGTGTCTCCTTCGACGCGCCTGCCTACACGTTCCAGGTGACCGGGGCGGGTGCTCTCAACGTCTTGGATGCTGCCAGACAGCTCAATAAGAACCATCCGGTAAAAGTCTATCAAGCCTCTTCTTCGGAGATGTTTGGGGATGTGATCGAAACGCCGCAGACGGAACTCACCCCCTTCCGACCTCAAAGTCCTTACGCCTGTGCCAAAGTGTACGCTTTTCACCAAACAGTCAATTATCGGCAGGCTTACGGCCTGTTCGCTAGCAATGGCATTTTGTTTAATCACGAATCACCACGCCGCGGTGAAACTTTTGTGACACGCAAAATCACACGGGCCGCCACACGAATCAAGTTGGGTTTGCAAGAAAAACTTTATCTAGGAAACATCGACGCCAAACGCGACTGGGGATTTGCCGGAGACTACGTCGAAGCGATGTGGCTGATGCTGCAGCACGACGAGCCCGATGATTTTGTCGTCGCCACAGGCGAGACGCAGTCGATTCGCCAGTTTCTCGACTATTCGTTCGAGCACCTCAATCTCGATTGGAACGATTACGTCGAGATTGACCCTCGTTATTTCCGGCCCACCGAAGTCGATCTGCTTTTGGGCGATTACTCCAAGGCGAAAGAAAAGCTCGGCTGGGAGCCGAAGGTCGATTGCAAGCAGCTTGCGCAGATGATGGTCGATTCGGATATGAAAATGGCCGAAAACGAGCTGAAAATGCCTGGCGTTTAGGTTCCTACTTCACTGTTTCGTCGTCCTCACTCAGTCGTCCCTACATAGCAGCAGCCCAAACTCTATGCACTTCTAGTGATGAACAGCCTGCAAAACAAAACGATCTATGTTGCAGGCCATCGTGGGATGGTCGGTGCGGCCGTTTTGCGAAAACTGCGAGCCATAGGCGCAGAAAAGCTACTGGTGAGATCTAGCAGCGAATTGGATCTGCGCAACCAGGCAGCGACCAATGAGTTTTTTGCGAGCGAGAAGCCCGAGGTGGTCCTGTTCGCAGCGGCTCGTGTTGGTGGGATTCACGCCAACAGCACCAAGCCGGCTGATTTCATTTACGACAATTTGTCGATGGCAGTGAACACCATTCACGCCGCGTACATGAACGACTGCCAACGGTTTTTGTTTCTTGGCAGTACGTGCATCTATCCAGGCAACGCTCCCCAGCCAATGGTGGAGTCGTGCCTGCTGACGAGTCCCTTGGAAAAAACCAACGAGGCGTATGCCATTGCCAAAATTGCTGGCCTCAAAATGTGCCAGCATTATCGGGCCCAGTATGGCGTGTTATTTCATTCTGCCATGCCGACAAATTTGTACGGGCCAGGAGACAACTACCATCCTGACAACTCGCATGTCATGCCAGCGCTAATCCGGCGTTTCCACCAAGCCAAAGAAGAAGGGGCTGAGGAAGTTGTCCTGTGGGGGTCAGGCAAGCCGCGGCGTGAGTTTTTACACGTCGAAGACATGGCAGAAGCCGCCGTCCATTTGATTCAGCTCGAAAATCCACCCGATTTGGTCAATGTCGGCACGGGTAAAGATATCAGCATCCAAGCGCTGGCCGAGCTGGTGGCCGAGCTGGTGGGCTACCAGGGCAAGCTGGTCAACGACCTCTCCAAACCTGATGGAACACTGCTCAAACGAACCGACATCACCCTGATCAGCCAATCAGGCTGGTCCCCTCAGATTGGTTTGCGCGAGGGGATTGCACAAACCTATGCCAATTATATCGAGGAGCTGCAGGCGAACTTAGTTCGTGAGCGATAACGCCTCATGGGTAAACGTGTTCTTTTTATCAACCGATCGTATTGGCCCGACGCAGAAGCGACCGGCCAGTTGCTCACCGAGCTATGCGAAGGACTGGCCGACCAGTTTGAAGTCGAAGTCCTGTGTGGGCAGCCGAATGCTAATCCTCTCAACGAACCTTTTAAGCGTCGGGGCTACGAATCGAAACACGGAGTGGGAATTCACCGAATTGGCCACTTCGTTTTTGACAAACGTCGCAGCTTGATGCACCGCGCGGCCAATTTGCTTAGCTTTTTGATGATTGCCGTGGTGAAATCGGTGTTGATCAAACGCCCTGACGTGATCGTCGTCGAGACCGATCCCTTCATGCTACCTACG
>JAVJHY011009540.1:0-15689 GCA_035593235.1 Phascolosoma agassizii | reverse complement strand
CAACTCTATAAAGTCAATCCAGACAACCGGTTGCGACAGGCTGAGAACGGTCCCCGCGGGAAGAGATAGCGGATCCGCCAGGAGATACTTTTCTCGCCACACGCTCGAGAACTGCTCGATCTCGAAAATAGCCTCGGTGTCACCATTCGGACGCACGATCTCGACGAGCAACGGCTGGTCAGGATCGAGCTCTGGATAGATGGCAAGCAGCTCGACGCTCTCGTCGAACGTGGTTTGGTGAGTGCGGCCGATGCGGTGGCTACGGTCTTTTTGAATACGAATACGGCGGCCGCGGGCGGCTTGATCGGCGCGATCATTCAGGGCTTTCGACGCGCGGCCTTCTCGAACGAAGCGGGTACCGGATCCGCGTCGATCGCCCACTCCGCTGCCACGACCGATGAACCGGTACGCGAAGGATTGGTCGCACTCCTAGAGCCCTTCATCGACACCATCGTGGTCTGCACGATGACCGGCCTCGTGATCGTCGTGACCGGCGCGTACCAACAGGAGGGACTCTCAGGGATCACGATGACCTCCTGGGCCTTCAAGTCCGTCTTCCCGTGGTTCGAGTATGTGCTCGCATTGATCGCTGTGCTCTTCGCTTTCAGCACCATGATCTCATGGAGCTACTACGGCGAGCAGTGCTGGGTCATGCTGTTCGGAGAAGGCTCAACGCTAGTCTTCAAAGTGGTCTTCGTGGCTTTCACCTGGATGGGCGCGGTGTTCCAAGCGCAAGCCGTTCTCGACTTCGGGGACCTGATGATCCTCGGTATGGCCTTCCCCAATATCGTCGGCGTCGTGATGCTCTCGGGAAAGATCAAGGCCGATCTCGACAACTACCTCGGCCGGCTGGCCTCAGGTGAGATATCGCCGATCCACTAGGGACTCGAGTTCGGGCGCTCCAGCCAGGAGTCGATGCCTCCGAACGGAGGGGAATTTCATCTCGTCGCGAAACGGCGACCGCCTTGCCGGTCGCGACGGGTCTATCGCTCCGCGATCGTATCCCCACGCGTCACGAGTACACGTTGAAGCGGCGCACGAAACTGAAAATCCTCCGCGCGAACGGGACACTCCTCCATGGGGCAGCCCTTGCAGTGGTACGGCCTGCAAGGATCGAAGTGGACGACGGCATCACCGCCGCGCAGTTCCGAGACCAAGGTCTCCTCGACCTCCTCGTGGATCGTATGCAAGCGCTCGGCATCGAAGAAGCGCGGTACCACAAGATGCAGGTCCGCATGAACATCCGCCCCCGCTCGCCACGCGCGAAGCTGATGGACATCGATCCAGGGGGACTTCCGCCCTTCCTCGAGAACCTGGGTCAGGGCGTCGAGCAACTCTTCGTCGGCCTCGTTCATCAGCCCTGCGGTGGCGTCTCGCGCCAGCTTCCAACCTTCGCGAAGGACGTGGGCCGCCACGCCTAACGCAATCACGGGATCGAGGATTGTCCAGCCCGTGGCCCACACTGCGGCCATTCCGATCATCACCCCGGCGCTTGTCCATACGTCCGCCAGAACGTGACGCCCATCGGCAATAAGTGCCGGTGAGGATGTCTCGCGGCCGGTGCGGAGCAGAAACATGCCGAGGCCGCCGTTCAGCAGACTCATCGAGCCCAGGAGCAGGAGGCCTACATCAAGTTGGCGAGGTTCCGCACCGGTGAACAAAGCGCGCCCTGCCTCGAGGGCGATCAGAAGGGCCGCGACCGCGATCAATCCTCCCTCCATCCCCGCCGAGAAATACTCGACCTTGCCGTGTCCGTAGGGATGGTCTTCATCAGCCGGTCGCGCGGCGACATAGAGACTGACCAGGAGCAGCGCCGCCGCCGCGACGTTGACGACCGACTCCATCGCGTCGGCAAAGACCGCCGCGGAGCCGGTCAGCCACCAGGCGACGAACTTCCCCGCGAAAACGCTGGTCCCAATCCCGGCGGAGACCCATCCCGCCCGGAGCCTCGCCTGTCGGTCCGTCGCCATGGCGAAAAACTAGCGATGAGAAACGAGAACGGCTGAAAACGAAAGTGGAGTTCAGTTGAGTTCGGTGATTTCACCCTCAGCTGAGGCCTGTGCCGACTCTTCGGCGCCGTCTTCCGCGGGACCCTTGGAATCGAAGGAAACGGCTGTGGCCGCCGGGGCCGCCTCCGCGGGAATCATATGGACGTCCCGTTGCGGGAACGGGACCGGAATGTCCGCCTCGTCCAGGGCCTGCTGGATGGCGACGTTGATCGCACTGCGGGCCACCATCCATTGGTCAGGATCCCCGACCCAGATCCGAAGCTGGAAGTCGAGAGAGCTGTCGCCGAACCCCATGAAGAGAGCTTGGGTCTCGGGAAACGACAACACATTCGAGTCCGCGGCCGCGACGGCCAGCAGAATCTCTCGGACTCGCTCTGCCCCTGTGCCGTAGGCCACCCCGATGTCGATGTCGATCCGCCGGCGTCGATCGGAAAGCGTCCAATTGATCACTTGCAGGGAAATCAGATCCGCATTGGGCACGATGATCTCCGCACCCTCCCAAGTCCGAATGGTGCTCGAACGGATGCCTATGCGGCGAACGTCACCGTGGGTGGTCGTCATCTGGACCGTGTCGCCCACCTGGATCGGCCGCTCGAAGAGCAGGATCAAACCAGAGACGAAGTTGTTCACCACACTCTGGAGGCCAAAGCCGACCCCGACACCGAGAGCGCCCAGGACAATGGCCAGGCGATCGAAATCGAGGCCCACAGCGCTGAAGCCGACGGCTAGTCCCAGCAGCACTAGCGCATAGTGGAGCATGGTAGAGAACGCGTTAGGCACGCCACGCTGCAGAGAAACTCGAGGGAAAACCTCATGGCTCAGGACGAACCGAAGCAGGCGCGAGACCAGAAAGGCCAGCCACAGGGAAACGACCAACAACAGGATGTCGCCGAGACGTATTTCCAGCGCACCAAGTTCGAAAGTGCGAGTCAGCAGGTCACCGACGCCCTCGTACACCGTGTTCCGAATCGCGAACAGACCCAGCGACACGTGGACCCAAATGGCGGCGGAAAGCCAGCCGAAGAACTGGCCGACGGTCTTCTCGACGGTCGCACTTTGGAACCGCGCCATGCGCAGTTGTCGTACGGGCTCGCTGAGCAGACCTTGCGCCAGCAGCACTCGCGCCACCTCCAGCACCCCCACGATGAACACACCGGTATAGGCGGAGTTCAGCACGCCCTCGCCGACCAATCGAGAGAGACCGACGTAGCCCAGGAGGTTGGCGAGGCTCGCGAGCGCCAAGAGAACAATGGCCAGTCGGGTGATCAGCCGCGTCAGGACGGGGTGAGAGATCGGGCGCTCCGCCGCCTTCGAGAAACGGGCGGGGCGGATCAGCCAGATCAGCAGATAGAGAGCCGCAAGAAATTCGATCAGCAGCAAGGAGCGTTCGAGGTCGGCCAGCGACACCAGCAAGCCGCGCATGCGATCGAAGAGCCAGAAGCCGCCTAGCGCGAGGAGTCCGTTCCTGGTGGAGTTCGGCACGCAAACCGTCAAGACGCGCAGCGCCGGGGCCAAGAAGAGCAGACCCGCGACCTCGATCACGGGTCGACTCGGCGTGTCCAGCATCAGCGGCGCCATTCCGAAAGCCGCCACCAAGGCCGTCGAGAAGGGTCGAAGTAGCAGGAGCTCGACATCGTCGGGATCGCTGTTGCTGGTCGCCTTCCGCACCAGGACCCGGGCTCTCAGGTAAGCCACCAGGCCGCCAGCGACAAGCAGCAGGAACAACAGGCGCGGCCCCTGGACCTCGCTGCGGAGGTAAGCGGTGAAAGCACGGGTCGTCTCGGCCGCGGCCTTCATCGCCATTCGAGAATCAGTGGAGAAGTCGCCGTCGTTTCCGATCGCCCATAGGGGGGCCGCGTCCTCCATCAGGAGCCCCGTGCGAATCGAGCGACGGGCCTCCCGAACGCTCTCGACCGCGCGCTCGGCCTGGGCGAAGGCGGCGCCTGCACGCTGCTGAAGACCGATCACGGAGCCCAGTCGTTGCACCAGCTGCTCGTCTGCAGCTCGGATGGCCGCAAGCGAGTCTCGAGCCGTATCCGCGACGACCCTCGGCACCTCGGCGGATTCGTCCAAGGTCGCCTGCCAACGCGCGGACCGTCCCGCCAGGTCGCCGCGGGCCTGTTCGAGATCGGCAACCCGGCTCGAGATGCCGACACGACTCTCCGCCAAATTTTGAAGTCGGTCGAGCCAGGTCGTCTCCAAGTCATCCAGGTCCGCCAAGGATGCATCGCCAGACGACAGCAGTTCTTCCAGGGCCGCGAGCGCCTCGCCGGCCTCTGCCTCGAACGCGAGAAGTTCCGCCGCGACGTCCAGGACCCCGAGATCGGGTTCGGCGCGCTGGGCTGCCTCCTCCAGGACCGCGGTCAGGCGCTCCCCCTCAGCGCTGACCTCTGGAAGGGGTATGGCAGTTGGGGCGGAAGGCGGAGCCTCTTCGTCTTGAGCCCAAACCTCGGGGGAGGTCAGCATCAGGGCGAGCGCCAAGCCCGCCGTCACCAGGCCGCGCAGGCCCGCCTGGTGAAAGATCGAGGGGTGGCATTCCGGCAGAGCGGGTCGGAGCAAGAAAGTCCATTTCGACAGAGGGCGGAGTCCCAGCATGATACCGGCCAAAATCTACCGTCAGGGGCCCGGAGAGCCTCCCCCCTGGGGGAACAGCGAAAAAAGGAGGTTGAACCTCTGTCACCTATGCTGTTGCCGCCGCCACTCACCGATAGCCCCCACTCATGGGTTGACCGGCCTTCGCCCCAATGCCACTGTGGCGTTCTCCCCCAGGCTGATTTCCCCTTTCGAGGTCGCGCATTTATGAAGGTTTCGCTCGTTTACCCGTCCACCCTCCCCGGCGAGAAACCTCAGTACGGCCTGCCGCCGATGGGCATCCTTTACATCTCTGCGGAGCTCGAGCGTGAGGGCATCAGTACCCATGTGCTCGACGCGGATATCGAGGGGCTGACCGTCAAGGAAACCGTCGACCGCATCCTGGCCGAAGATCCGGATCTGGTCGGATTCTCGGTGATGACACCGCAGCTCCCAGCCTGCCTCGAGGCCTGCTTTTGGCTGAAGCAGCTCGCGCCGGAACTGCCGGTTGTGATCGGCGGCGCCCATATCGCGTCGACTGCCACGGACATTTTTCTGCTCTCGGAGGATTTCGACTTCGCGATCCTCGGTGAGGGTGAGATCACGATGGTCGAGGTTTGCCAGGCGATGCAGTCGGGCACGCTGCCGGACTGTCTGAAGGATATCAAGGGCGTCCTGTACAAGGACAAAATGGGCATGGTCATCACCAACCCGCCCCGCTCCTTCTACAAAGAGCTCGATGACTTTGCTCCGATCGACTACGGCAAGGTCGACGTGATGGACTACGCGATCCCGACCCTGCCCGGGCCGCCGGTCGTGGGGTTGATGATTACCCGCGGTTGCCCCTTCAAGTGCACCTACTGTGATGCACCGACCACGACGGGCAAGAAGATCCGCTACCACTCGCCAGATCGTGCGGTCTCGGACATCGTGCGATTGCACAACGAGTTTGGTGTTCAGGGCTTCTCGTTCCGGGACAGCACGTTTACGGCGAAGAAGAAGTGGGTTCGGGAGTTCTGCGAGAAGTTGATCGCCAGTGGCGTCAAGATCTCCTGGCGCTGCAACACCCGAGTCGACTGTGTGACCGATGAGCTCCTCGCGCTCATGAAGAAGGCCGGCTGCCACACGATCAACTTCGGGGTGGAGTCGGGGCACCCGGAGATCCTCAAGCGGATCAAGAAGGAAGTGGAGCTGGATCAAATCCTGCTGGCCCACAAGTGGACCAACAAGCACGGGATCCGGACGTACACGACCTTCCTTGTGGGCTCGCCCGGCGAGACCGACGAGACCATCCAAGCGACGATCGACCTGGCCAAGAAGGCCCGGCCCAGCATGGCTATGTTCTTCGTGACGATCGGTTACCCGGGTACGGAGATGTACACGGAGGCAGTGAACGAAGGCCTGGTGGAAGCCCGTTGGTGGCACAAGCAGGGCTGGGACGATTCGAAGAATACGGCGTTCGAAAAGCGCTGGGGCTGGTCGGCAGATGCGGGCTCCCTGGTGATTCCGGGCTTCGACGCGGAGGCCTGGCAGAAGTCAGCAACGCGACAGTTCTATCTGCGCCCGCGCTTCGTCTGGGACACTGTGCTCTTTACGCTGAAGAACCCGTACTTCTTCAAGCACATCTTCACGCTGGCGAAGGAAATTCTGCCGATTCACAAGCTACGGCTGCCTTTCAAGAAGAAGGTCGAAGTCAACGAAGAGGCAAAGGTGTACTCCCAGTGTCCGTCGGAGCCGACGAAGGGATATGTGAAGCGCGACGTCATGGACCGAAACCGCATCGACGCGGGCTAGTCCTGCGGCCCGCGGGCCCGATCTAGATCCTGACGCGACCCCGGCGTACTCTTCGCCGGGGTCGTTTCTTTTTTGGGCAGTGAGAACCCAGGGGCCCATCCTCTTTGAGGCCGCTTCGCTTCGTCTCCGAACTCGGAGGCGCCGGATCTGGGCGCAGGCCGTGCTTCATGGCTCGGGCGCTGGGGGGTGCCGGTCGTGCTGTTGGACGGAGTGTCGCCTTCGCGGCTGGCGCCGCGGGCAACCTTGCCATGGCGGATGGAACGCATGTCCTGCGCTTTACTTCCGCACGGCCTGCGCCCAGATCCGGCGACCCGCGGCCTGGGAGATGATGCGTTCCTACTTACGGCGGTTTGGCATCTCGCTACCGCAGGAGCGCGCTTCGCGCGGCCTGGGGCCGGCGGGGAACAGAGCGATCTTGGGGAGATGCCGCGTTCGCGTGGGGAACGCCGCAGATTCTCATCGCGATCGGGGCGGCGTTGCGGGGGCTGAAGGAGGGGCGCGCGGGGTTGGGTTACTTGGCGAGTTCTTCGGACAGGGCGGTGATCAGAGCGTCGACGTCGCGATCGGTGGTGTGGAGGTGAGGGGTGACGCGCATTTGGGTGCCGCGAATGCTGACGTAGACCTGGCGGACGGCGAGGCGGTCGAGGAGACCGTCGGGGATACCTTGGGGGAAGCCGAGGCCCAGGTAGTGGCCGGCGCGATGGGCGGCGGGCAGAGGGATCAGGCCCAGCTCGGCTGCGCGCGTGGCGATGGTCTCGGTGCGTTCGGTGAGGGTGGTCGCGATGGCGTCGACGCGCCAAGCGAGCAGTTGCTCCATGGCAGCAATGGCCATCGGCAGGAGGTGAAACTGGGCTCGCTCCCCCATGTCATAGCGACGCGCGCCCGGCGCGTAGTCGTCGCGATAGTCGACCAGGCCGGCGAAGTTCTCGGAGCCGGCGCGGCCAATCCAACCCGCCTCGAGGGGCCGCCCCTCTCGGCGCTCCGGCGCGACGTACAGGAAGCCGAGTCCGTAGGGGCCTAGCAGCCACTTGTAACACGCAGCGGCGAGGTAGTCGGGCTGGACCTCACGAACGTCGAGCGGCCATGCGCCGCAGGATTGAGCCACGTCGAGGACCAGCGCAGCTCCGACCTCGCGCGTGCGCTCCCGAACGGCGGCGAGGTCGACGAGACCCCCGTTGGTCCAGTGGCAGTGCGGCACCGCGACGATTGCAGTTTGCGGGCGAATGGCCTCCAGGAGTGCGGGCATCCATCCCTGGTAGGATCCCGAAGGCCCGGGTGGCGCCGGTACCGGTACCGTGACGAGACGCGCCCCGACCCGGTCGGCCTTCTCCTTCCACGGGTAGACGTTGGACGGGAACTGATCCGCCAGCACCACGACCTCGTCTCCGGTGTTGAGTTCGAGGTTGCGAGCGGCGGTCTCGATGCCGTAGCTGATGGACGGGACGATCGCGATGTCGTCAGCAGTCGCGCCAATCAGCTCGGCGAAGAGCGCCCTGCCCCGGTCTGCCAACGAGAAGAAGTCGTCGGACGAGATCTCCCAGGGTCGCTGCTTCTGTTCCACCGCGGCGGTCCCGGCCGCCGCCACGCTTCGGAGCAACGGGCCCATGTAGGCGCAGTTCAGGTAAGCGACATCTTCAGGGATGTCGAAGAGGTGACGCTGATTCGGGATCCGGTCACCCGACGGCAAGCCTCAGCCCACCGGCGTGAATTTGCAGGGCATACGTTTGATGCCGTGGATGAAGCCGGAGAGCAGGCGCTCCGGGATCCCGGTGACCTGGAGATCTGGGAGACGGGTGAAGATCTCGCGGAACATGACCTTCATTTCTCGTCGGGCAAGGTTCGCGCCGAGGCAGAAGTGGGGGCCTGGGCCGCCGAACCCGACGTGTTCGTTGGGCGTGCGCCGCACGTCGAACTTGTACGGGTCCTCGAAGACTTCCTCGTCCCGATTCGCGGAGTTGTACCAGAGGATGACCTTGTCGCCTTCCGTGAGCGGTTGGCCCGACAGGATCGTGTCCTTTGTGACGGTGCGCCGGAAGTGGATGACCGGGCTGGCCCAGCGCACGATCTCTTCGATGGCCGTGTCCGCCAGGCCCTCGAAGTCGGCGGCCCACGCTCGTCGTTGGTCCGGGTGATCGCAGAGGGCCTTCATGCCGTGGCTGATCGCGTTCCGAGTCGTTTCGTTGCCGGCCACGACCAAGAGCACGAAGAACGAAGCCATCTCATTCTGGTCGAGGCTCTCTCCATCCACTTCGGTATTGACCATCGCCGAGGTCAGATCCGGAGCGGGATCCTTTCGGCGCATCTCGGCGATCTCCTTCATGAGGTTTCCGAGCCCTGCTCCCGCCTCCATGGCGGCGGCCATGGGGTTCGTGCCGGGCGCCACATAGTCCGGATCGCTCAGGCCCAGGATCTTGTTGGTCTGGTCGAACACGAACTGAGTCTGGCTCTCGGGCACGCCCATCATGTCGCAAATGATCTCGAGGGGCAGCGGCGCGGCAATGTCTGCCACGAAGTCGCACTCCCCCTTCTCGCTCACACGATCGATGATGGTCTTGGCCCGAGCGGCCACATCGACTTCGAGCCTTCCCAGGGCACGGGGTGTGAAGCCCTGAGACACGATGCGTCGCAAACGGCCGTGTCGCGGATCATCCATGTTGATCATCGAGCCGAAGAACTCGTTGAACATCGGCGGCATGTCCGGGATCTGGGTTCCGCGCCCGGAACAGAAAACCTCCGGCCGGCGACTTGCCTCCAGAACGTCCGCATGCCGAGTCAACGAGTAGAAGCCACAACCTGCAGGAAGTTCGGGAATCAGTTGGGGCTCGTTCGAGAACGGAATCGGCCGCTCACGACGAAGAGTCTGAAAGGCTCCTTCCCGCTCTTCGGTCGGTCGGATCCAGAACTCGGGCAGGGCCACGTCGATTTCGTCGGCGCTCATCACGGTCTTGGGCTGCATACTCACCTTCTTTCAGTCGGACGAGAACCGTCGCGGCTAAAAAACCTCTCTCGTCGGGTTCTTACTCCGCCGCTGTGACGCCCAGCCGGTGGCTCCTACTGAACCTTGACGACGACCGGCTTGCTGAACAGAACCCGCCCCGATCCGCCGGAGAACCCACCCCGCAAGAGCTTTCCACGAATCGGATCCTCGATCACGCCCAGGGGAGAAGCCTTCTCTGTGCCGTACCAGAAGGCGCCAAAGATCGGGTATTCGCCCGACTCGCTCGGCGCCCGCAGGGTCCACACGACCTCGGCCCTTGCCCATTCGCCCGTCGCTGCATTCGACGAAATTCCGGTCACGTTCACAAAGGAGAGGTTTCGGCCCGCGGCATCCGGCCGACGCTCCAACCACTCCGTTTGCTCCTTGAAATCCTGGCCCAGGATTCGAGGCTGCCCCACGACCTGCCACCCACTCCCAGCGATAGGACGAGCCTGCCAGCGATGCCCACGATCCACAAGCGCCACGCCGATGACGGGACCTGCGCCACCCGTGATCTGCAGCTTGACTGTGACTTCCTCGCCGCGCTTGGCCTTGGGAAGAACGCTGACCTTCACCGTCGAGGCCGCGTCCAAGGCCTGAACATGCTGAACCAACTGGGCGCGGTCTTCCGGGGAGAGGCTCTCGTACCCGCCACTGCCCCCTTCGATGAGCGCCAGATGTTTGTTGGCCGCCAACTCCTTGGTCGCGCGATCACCGGTGGCACCGGCCAGAGCCTCGAGAGATCTCGAGGAATGACAGCCCGCGCAATAGGGCGCAGCATCGGTCTGGAAGGCCGGCGTGCCTCCGGGATACGCCAGACCCGGCAGGGCCCCCAGCAGAGTCAGCGCTGCGGTGAGCGCAAAGTTCCAACAGCCATTTCGTTCCGTCATTGGTCTTCCTCCTCGTATTCGGGGTGACAGCGAGCGCACGTGGCGCGAACCCGCTGTGGTAGCAAGAAATGCCGATCGGCCAAACCGCCGTGTTCGTGGGAGGCGTGACAGGCCACGCAGCTCACACCGAGCTTGTGGTTGTGCACATCCAGAGCGTGAAAAGGAGGCGTCTGCCAGGACTCTGTTGGCACAGGTGCGAAGGAGGCGTGGCATTGTACGCAGTCCTCATCTCGCAACGGCCAGTGCATCCCTTCGGGCTCCTCGAAGCGGCCAGAAACGTACCAGAAGGCGTCTTTCGCCGAGAGCAGCTTCACCCGGGCGCGCCCGACCAAGCCCACGCCACCGTGGCAGTCGATGCAACGGAAAGCCCCGTCGTCGGCATCTTCGTTCCCGGCCTGCGCATGGGCCACGGCCAGCGAGACGGGGGCCCTCCCATGAAAATCGCCGTGGTTCTCCTCGTGCAGGGGCGTGTCCGCGGAGAGATGGCAGCCAATACAGAAGTCGTTGTCCGCCTCGAGATGATCCGTCACGAGCCACCCGGCCGGCGCCGCGACGACGCACACGAGAGCGAGCACCAAGAGCTGGATTCCGCGCCGACCCATGGATTCAGGACGCCGGGCAGGGCGTCGAGTCACGGACGAGACGCGCCCAGGAGCGACTGGCCCCGGGATCCGCGCAGTCGCGAAGAGGTGCCAGCTCACCTTCGACCTTCTGCTTGCCGGGGGCCGCGTTGGCTTTGTCGCGAGACGCCTGCACGCTACGAGGGATGTCCCAGACCGGCGCGCCGGCCTGGGTGCGTGCCGGCCATTCTCGCGGGGGCTGGGACTGGAAGTCTGGAACGGGCCAACCCGGCGCGGACCTGCGGAACCCGACGAGGTTCACGCGCACACCTCCTACCCGAAGCCGTTCGCCTACCGTTCGAAACCAGCCGCGCAGCCGGATCGGAACGTGGGGCGCCTCTGCCTGCACCCAAACTTCGCCCGCGCCGTCCCCTGCGGGCTTGCCGTCGAGCAGATCGTAAGGCCGCAACACCAGCGCATCGATCGAGCCCAGGACAGGGTCCTCGACTTGCTCCTTCCGACCTACATCGATGTGCAATCCGTAGATCTTTCTTGAAGCATAAATCGGAAGATCCGCTCCGAAGCCGGAGTCGAGGGGAAGCGAACGGAGCGCGTAAAGGGCATCGAAGGTGTCGTACAAGAACGGCCCGGTATCGAGGACGGCCTCTTTGATGCGGGTCGCGTGGCGCTTCTCTTCCACGACGTGTACCAGATGGGTCTGCCAGTCGAACTCCACCTCCTCCCATGTCTCCTTCTCGGAATGGCGGGTCAACGTCGCGGTCCGCAGCGTACGCAGGGCATCGATGTCGATCCAGGATTCGCTGCGGTCGTCGACGTTGTAGAGCAGGGAGAAGAACTCGTTGGTTCGGGCGGTCGCAACAACGTGGGCCAACCGATGACCCTTCCACTCCAAGAGCCGGGCCACCTCGATCCGTACCTGCCCCACGTCGATCCCCCACCAGGAGACCGCGTAGTCGAGCCGCTCTCCGACGGCGAAGGGAAACGGCGAGGCACGAGCCTCGAGGCTCTCGGGCTTTAGGATCCGCTGGCCCGGCGCCTCCAACAGGAAGGGCGGTGGGTCCTCCGAGCCGGCACCCGCCGGCAACAGGAGCCCGAACAAGATCAGCCAGACCAAGACAGAGCGGGGCATCGGGACAGGGTAGGGATCCCGGACATTACGGGGTATCAGGACAAGCGAGGGATCCCGGTTGCGGTGGGAAGCGTTATCGTTCCGCGCCATGGCGCAGATCAACGACCACTACCAAAAGCTCGAGGCTGGCTACCTGTTCCCGGAGATCGGGCGGCGCGTTCGTGCCTTCCAGGAAGCCCATCCTGACGCAGAGATTATTCGCCTTGGCATTGGAGACGTCACCCTGCCCCTGGCCCCCGCAATCGTCGAAGCCCTTCACAAGGCCACCGACGAAATGGGGAGCGCCGAGGGCTTCAGGGGCTACGGCCAGGACTTTGGATACACCTTCCTGATTGATGCGATCCTCGAGAACGACTTCCGAGCCCGCGGCGTCGACCTCGACGCGGACGAGGTCTTCATCTCGGACGGATCCAAGCAAGACAGTGGCAACATCCAGGAGATTTTTGGGGCGACCAATAGCCTCCTGGTCACCGACCCGGTCTATCCGGTCTACGTCGACACGAACGTGATGGCCGGCCGCACGGGAACCGCAGATTCGTCGGGTTTCTACGAGGGGATTCATTATCTGCCGGCAACCGAGGCCAACGGCTTCGTGCCGGACCCGCCCTCGGGGCGCGCCGACCTCGCCTACCTGTGCTCGCCCAACAATCCGACCGGCGCAGTGATGACTCGGGCGCAGCTTACGAGCTGGGTAGATTGGGCCCGGGCCAACGACACGGTCATCCTCTTCGATGCGGCCTACGACGCCTTCATCAGTGATCCGGATCTGCCGCGCTCGATCTACGAGATCCCCGGGGCCAAGGAGTGCGCCATCGAGATGCGCAGCTTCTCCAAGCGCGCCGGCTTCACGGGGATGCGTTGCGCCTACACCGTCGTTCCGAAAGCCCTCTTGGGTGCGAACGGCAAGGGAGAGAAGGTGAGCCTTCGAGATCTTTGGGCTCGCCGACAAGCCACCAAATTCAACGAAGTACCGTACATCGTGCAACGGGCCGCGGAGGCCGTCTTCACACCCGAGGGCAAGAAGCAGACCGGGGAGCAGGTCGCCTACTACATGGAGAATGCGCGGCACGTCCGCGAGGGCCTCGCGGCCGCCGGCTTCACCGTCTTCGCCGGCGAGCACGCGCCCTACATCTGGCTCCGCACGCCAGAAGGCCGAACCAGCTGGGACTTCTTCGATGACCTCCTGGGGCAGAGCCACATCGTCGGCACGCCGGGTTCCGGCTTCGGCCCGGCCGGCGAGGGTTATTTCCGCATCTCGGCCTTCAACTCCCGCGAGAACGTGGAAGAGGCCGTGAGTCGCATCCAACGCAGTTTTGGAGCCTGAGCGATGACCGGCATTCGGCGAGAAGGCGACGTGTTCATCTTTCAGATGGACGCAGACGAGAACCGTTTCGATCCAGCGATGATCCAGGCCTGGAACTCGAGTCTCGACGAGGTTGAGAAGGCCGAGGGCGCGAAGGCCCTGGTCACCGTGGGCTCGGGGAAGTTCTACTCGAACGGTCTCGACCTCGACTACGGAATGGGCTCTGGAGACATGGGTGGCTATGTCCAACAGGTGACCGCACTCTTCGCACGGGTCCTCACCCTGCCCTGCATCACCGTGGCCGCGATCAATGGTCACGCCTTTGGTGCCGGCGGACAGATTGCCCTCGCCCATGACTTCCGATTCATGCGTGAAGAACGCGGCTACTTTTGCATGCCGGAGATCGACATGGGGGCGCCGCTGCACCCGGGCATGACGGCGATCTTGAAGGCGCGCCTTCCCATCCAGACCTGTCATGAGGTCATCAACACCGGCAAGCGTTACGGCGGAGGGGAGGCTGCGGCCGACGGCATCGTCAACCGGGCACTTCCGGAAGCCGAACTCCTTCCCGCGGCCGTCGAATGGGCTGCCGAACTCAGCACCAAAGCGAAGCCGGTCATGGGGAAACTCAAGGGCGATCTCTATCCCGATGTCCTTGCCGCGCTCGCGGCTGGGATGGAGGGCTGAGAGCCGACGTTGCGACGGAGATCACCAGGGCCGCCGCTGCGGACTCTTTCCCTGGGGCCTGAGCCCGGCGGGTTCAGCAGCGCCTCGAACGGCTCGGGTGACCTGTTGGACCGACGAAAGGAGACGAGATGAGTGAGATCAAGGTGGGAGTAATCGGCGCAGGCGTC
The DNA here is from genome assembly GCA_035593235.1 of Phascolosoma agassizii. NCBI lineage: Eukaryota > Metazoa > Annelida > Sipuncula > Phascolosomatiformes > Phascolosomatidae > Phascolosoma > Phascolosoma agassizii. The sequence goes on along the minus strand of JAVJHY011009540.1, from coordinate 1,581 downwards.
ATGGGCGGTGGGATCGCCCAGAGCGCCGCGGCCGCGGGCTATGCGACGGTGTGCACGGACATCGCGGAAGACTCGCTGGACACCGCGCGCAAGGATGCGGCGGAGGGTCGCTTTGGCCTGGCCGGCGCAGTCGCGCGGGGCAAGATCAGCGAGGACGATGCGGGCGCCGCCTTGGATCGGCTCACCTTTACCTCGGAATTCGAAGCCGCTGCCAGTTGCGACGTGATCATCGAGTGCATTCCGGAGAAGTTGGATCTCAAGATCCGCATGTTTCGGCGGCTCGACGCGGCCGCGGTCCCGGACGCCATCTTGGCATCGAACACGTCGGGCCTCCCGATCGCCGCCATGGCAGCTGCAACCGACCGCCCCGAACGTGTCCTCGGCTGGCACTGGGCGTCACCCGCCTTTGTGATGAAGTTCGCCGAGATCGTCGTCACCCCGGAGACAGACGCTGCCGTTCAGCAACGGGTCGTCGAGATCGCCCGCGCCTGCGGCAAGAACCCGGTGGTCGTGAAAGACAACCCCATGACCTGGGGCTTCGTCTCGAACCGCATCTACGCCGCCATGCTTCGGGAAGCGGCCCGAGTCGTCGAGGAGGGCATTGCGACCCACGAGGAAGTCAACCAGCTCATGGTCGACTGCTACCGCTGGCCGGTGGGGCCCTTCGCGATGGTGCAAGGCGCCGGTTCGGGCTGGAAGTAGGAGCCGGCCCCCTCACGGCTGTGAGGAGGAACATGGTCGGCCGAGGCGAAGATCGCGGCTCTCCGGACGAGCGAGTCGCTCAGATTTTCGAGACGGGCGCTAGCCGCTGAGCTTCTTGTAGCGGAGCCGGTGAGGCTGGTCGGCGTCGGCGCCCTTGCGCCGCTTGTAGTCCGCCTCGTAATCCTCATAGTTCCCTTCGAACCACTCGACGTGACTGTCGCCCTCGAAGGCCAGGATGTGCGTGGCGATCCGGTCCAGGAACCAGCGATCATGGGAGATCACGACCACGCATCCTGCGAAACCCAGAATCGCCTCTTCGAGGGCCCGCAGGGTATCCACGTCGAGGTCATTGCTGGGCTCATCGAGGAGCAGCACGTTGCCGCCGGTCGCGATCAGCTTCGCGAGATGAACTCGGTTCCGTTCACCGCCGGACAGATCACCCACCTTTTTCTGCTGGTCGGCCCCCTTGAAGCCAAAGGAGCTGACGTAGCCGCGGGTGCTGATTTCCTTGTTACCGACTTGCATGCGCTCTATGCCGCCGCTGATCTCCTCCCAAATCGTATGCGTGGCATCGAGATCGTCACGAAGCTGATCGACATAGGAGAGGTCCACGCTTTCGCCAATTTCAAGTTGGCCGTTATGCGCATGATGAAAGTCATGGGAGCGAGCCCAATACTTGTATGGAATCAAACTGATGAAACTGCAAACAAAACCAATCGCATTATTCCACTTTCGAGATTTCAAAAACGATTGATGGCCACAATCATGCTGAATGATAAAGATGCGCACCAAGAAAAAACTATTCAATATTGCCAGGCCCAACGTTAGCCAATAAGAATAGCCTAAGCTCCAATACATCAGCGCCCAAATGCCAACAAA